>PVJX010006994.1:0-73532 GCA_004027295.1 Dolichotis patagonum
CGCCTGCCTGGCAAGCGTGAGGTCATGAGTTCGATCCCCAGTACCAAAAAAAAAAAAGAGAGGCAAAGATGATCCTGGGCCATCTGAATGGATCCAGTATGATCCCAAATGTTCTTGAAAGTGAAAGAGAGGTTGCAGAGTCAGATTCCCAGTGATGTGATGTGAAAAGCACCCATCATGTCCCTGCTGGCTCTGAAGATGGTCGGATGCCCTGAGGCATGGAATGTGGGCACGGAATGTGGGCGGCTTCTTGAGTTGAAAAAGGCAGGAAGAGGGATCCTTCTGGGGGGTCTGGAAAGGCCCTGGTGACACTGTGGTTTCAGCTCATGAGCACCATGTTTCACTTCTTACTTCCAGAACTGTCAGGTAATACATTTGTGTTGTTTTTAAGCAACTATATTTGTGGTAATTTGTTCCAGCAGCAATAGAAAATTAATATGCCATTTGATTAAAAAAAAGTTAAAGCCTGTGTTTTAAAAGTTACAGCAGTATTTCAAATTTATATATATCTGTACATAAATCCCGTGAAAGATAGGTTTGCTAGGTATATAGAGATAAATGCTGTTTTGACCTTTGGAAAGAATTTGAAATTTGAATAAGCAAAACTGGGTTGGAATTCTAATTACTCTCCACTTAATATCAGAGAACTTTTCATTTCTCTTTAAATTCATCATCAGCCCTGACACTAATGATATTCTTGTTTTCCTCAGACGTATGTATTTTGATAATTTACATGAAAATAATGCGAATTACAAATGTAATAAATGTAGTCTCCCTAAGCTTTGTTATCTTTGGTAACATATCTTTATTTAAAAGATATGTTAAGCCACATAATTCTAGTTAATTTATAGACTTCTAAATACTTATAAATCAAACTAGCTGATATATTTAAAATGAGCAAGTCTTAATTCTGAGCGAAAAGTTTTCTACCACAGATTTTTTAAAAAGTGCATTTCTGTGTGCTTTAATTAGAAATATTTTGGCAGTCCATTTATGGGGGAACAAAAACACTGGTAGACCGTCCGTTTTTGAACTGCTCTACATCAACCACGTGAGAAGCGTTATAAAATTGTATTGTAATTCTAGTTTTCTTAAAAACAAATTGCTAAAGTAGTCCTCTGCATCTTTTCCCATTTGCACACTGTCTTAATATTAGCCAAGATTTTGGGGGGCACAGGACAGAGCAAACCCTCTGGGATGAAAGAAAGGCTCACCATAGCTGCCAGTGACCAGAAGAGCTGCCTGCAGAGCCACTTTGTAGCAAGACTCCAGGCTGCCACAGACTCATGGGTGAGGAATCCACACAGCTAATGAATTCCAGAAGGTGACTTCTCTCTTCTGAAGCCTCAGGCATAAGGCGTTGGTGTTCCAGCTTTTTATCTTGTAGATTCAGCATGGTTCTTTGATATCCTCTGCCATTTCCTGTCCCTCCCTAAAATGAGCTCCAAACAATAATAAACAATGCTGTTTAAGACAGCACTACCATCGCACAGTCCTCACTAGCACAGCTGGAGGCCGTCCCTGGGTATTTCAGCAGCATCAGGCTGGGTGTAGAGGAGCCGCAAAGAACACCATAGTGTACCAGAACTTCTCAAGGACTTTAGTTCCTTGATGTCAGTGCCATCAAGTTTGCTTCTGGCTTTTTTTCTACACATTTATTTTCTGCTCTCCATCAATGTTACTAAACATTTATTGAACATGATATAGTAAGTTGTATTTGACCTTAAAATAACATCAGTATGTCAGAATTGTCATTTTACAAATATGGAAATAATTCTAATAGTTGTAAATCTTGCTAGCAGGTGACATGACCAGTGGACTTGGAAGTCTGTCTAGGCTCTTCTGTGGAGAAGTGGTGTTTCTTAGTTATGTGTCAGAAGCACGCCTGTTCGATAAAATGTGCCCAGTTATAGTTCCATGGGATATGTTTATTAGAGGGTGTTATTTTTGCATAACTGCTGAATAAAGATTCACGAAAGATTTCCATTTTAATGGTGAATAGAAGGAATACTTCTATGTGCATTTCAGCCTGTCATATCTAAATAACATTATATTCCTGAGCACTTAGAGTCAAGAAAGATGGGTTTTGTTGCCATCCGTTTAGAGTCAGGAGCATCCCTTCTGCTGCGTTCAGATTTTGTAAAGTCAGGAGGCCATTCTGAGAGCCCGGATGAACTGAGTGAAAGTCACGCCGCTGCTAGAGGGAGTTTTACTCTTCAAATTTCTGTTGTTTGTATAAAGTATACCTTGCATTTTGTGGCATCTTACAGGAATCTGGGCAGGCTGTCTGGCATTTTCCACTTCTTCAATCCTGTAAAAATTTAAAAGCTTCTCCATTAACTCCTTGTGAAAGAATTTAGTGAAATATCTCAGGATATTGAAGGAACCGTTCAAGGAAAGATACACATCAAAAAGTATAAGACAATGTAAGAAAAATTATTAAAATCACAGATTTTAGTCATCATTTTTATTTTAAACTTCACATAATTTAAGTTAAATATGGCTTATTCTATTAGTCACATGTCATAGCAGTAGAAAGACAACATGAAATGTAGTATTTATTTTTTTCTTTCTTTTGTGACATTCAAACCCCATAGGAGAGGACAGAAAACAAAAAACAAAAACAACAAAAGCTTATGCACCAGTGATTGAGCTGAAATGCTTTACATTTTGCCCTGTGTTTCCAGACATTGTTTTTAAGAAGAAATTTACAGTTAAAACTGAAGATCCCTTTCTTCCAATCACTCTTGTGCATTTGATGCTTGTAGTCTGTGCATTTTTTTGTGCTCTTACTACACATGTGCAGATCCTTGGTCTTACTGAACAGACACCCTTAATCATCTTATTTACTTTTTATGATTAATATTTTATTTTAGAAATTGATCTCTGTTACTGTCTGTAGCTTTAGTACATATATAGTACTCTATGTGATCCATGGCTGACTCTTCTCTGGTAGATTCAAGCAGTTTGCTATTGCAATTCCTGCTAGGATGAACATTTTTATGTTTCCATGTGAAATTTAAAATATTTGTCTCTTTTTTTGGCTTTAGGAATTCTTTAATTATTCTGTTGTAATTGCTCACTATACCAGGCATGGTAGGCCACATCAGTAATCCAACACTTGAGAGGCTGAAGCAGGATCTCTGTGAGTTCAAGGCAAGCCTGGGCTACAAAGAGAGATCACGCGAGCCAGAACTTCATAACAAAACCCTCTCTCAAAAAAACAAACCCCCCCCAAAATAACAGTTACAATCATAGTATTTGTCAACTATGTGATTGAAATGCCTTTTATTGGACTCACTTAAATTCTATAAAAATGTCACTGATTGTATCTGTTTGCAAATTTATTTGTATAAAATCCTCTTAATTCTCTTGTTTTTCTACTATCCACTATATGTAATTTCAATCTTAAATGTTTTCTTTGAGATTTTTCTCTTTCATTCTTTATTATTATAAGGCTGCTCTCCGGTTTACTCAAATAATATTGGTTTTTGATTTGCATTTCTGTTTCTAGGTTTATCTTTCACTACTTCATGTTGTTTTCTGATTGTATTCCTACCCTTTGAGAATATTTTCATTGTTTTTCTAACTTCTTGAGTTGAACTAAACTTGAATTTATTTTCAGTCTTGTGTTAGTAAATATATTGTATGCTTTTCTGTCTTCTTTCTACACATTTGAAATTTGAGAAAGTAGTGTTTCCATTGTAAAGGCTTAGTTTTCATTTTCTTTTTTTATATTCCTATCAAGATTTCCCCTTCACTCTGAATTAATTTTAAAAACGCTGAATGTATACAGTGGCTTTTAATTAATGATTTCTACTTTAATTGCATTGTGGTTTACAAAAACTTACTCTGTAAAGTGTTGATTTTTTGAAACTGCTTGAACTCTTTCAGGTGATCAGTTTTTATAACTAGTTCATGTGTATTTAGAACGGTGTCATTTTTGACCTGAAGGTGAATAATGAATTTTAAATCTCTGGTGGATCTTCTCTGTTACTATTAGACTCTTGCTTCCTATTAAAGATTTATACTTGTATATAATTCCTATAAAATTAAGGCAATGATGTTAGGCTTATAATTTAAATGATTTTTTAGTAGACTGTATGCTTATTACTATATTGTGATCCCTTAATCCTATATATCCTATTTTTTTTATTGATGTTAATTGCTACATAGTTTCACTGCTATTTTTCATATACTTTATCTTGTTCAGTCTTTTTATTTAAAGCTTTCTAAATACATATACAAATTTTGTTTTGCATGTGATTTTTGTAATCATAGTTTTTTAAAAAATAAAATCTGATCATCTCATGATGTTCAAGTTTGATAAGTCCATGTTCTTGTAATTCTTGATATGTTTGAACATAATAAAATCTTCATATATTTGAACCATTTCTTCAAACTTCATTTCAGAGGCCAGACTAATTTATATACCTAGTATTATCATGATAAATGGTTGAATATTTAATTTTAAAATATTCATTTTTCACTTCACTTTCTGTTTTTCTTAAAAAAATTTCAGCAATCAAAAAAATCCTAGATTTTCAAATTTCCAATTAATTATACATTGTTTACTATTACATTTTCTTTTAGTATGGCACTTTCCCTTTTCTTCATATTTAAACTGTAGTTTTTAAAACGTTTAATGTGAAGTTAAAAGTAGGTTTTTTTTAGAGGAAATCTTTAAATTTGTTTTATAAAGACAAGAAATATATTGTATTATGGAATATTTGCTGGATTAGGTACATAGAGGTTTATTAGGTACGTATAGTTTGTCTTTTCTTGTTCTACCAACCACTGTTACTATAAGAAAAAATTATTTAAGAGACTGATCCAAGTGTATTTGTATAAAACACCTTAACAGTTGGGCCATTTTTTCTTTTATTTTATCTTCCATGTTTCTCAAGCATTTGGCTGTTGTCTGGGGAAGGGACAGAATACTGTCAGGGTTTCCATTAGCAGCCATTCTCTTGTACCCCTACTTCAATATCTTCTGCATCTTCCCCATCTGATACCAAAATTATAGTTGGCTTCTATTTCCTTCTTTAATTCCCGTGTATTCTCAGTCTTTATCATTATCCTGAAGTTTAGATTGGGTTTACTACATTATTGCTGTGGATTCTAAACTTTCTCTTTTAAGAATAGTGTGTCTTTTTATCTCAGTATATACTGGCCTTGCCTGATTATTTAGATCAATTTTGGCTTAAATGAATTTATTGATCAGAGCCTAGTTTTTACAGTATGATTTTTCCTGTCTTCTGTTTAATGCTCACTCGTCAAAACTTTTTTCAAAAAAATTTTAATATATCAGGAAAATAATTGTGCTTAGAAATTTATACTTAAAGTTTGTATCAGTTAAATTTGCTAAGATTTTAGCAAAGGCAGGTAAATACATGTGAGTGCTTCTGACAGGGCATTTTGGTCTGCTTTCATATTTACTGCTTTATCCTAGACAGTTATTTTCCTGGAAAATTTGAAGGCTTATGTCTATTAAATTTGTGTATGTGTAGAAATGCCAATTTGAGAAATCTACTTTTCTCTGTCTCCTCCCTTTCTGTCTTCATTCCTTTCTTGCTTTCATGTTTAATGCAATTTATCTAGTGTATAAAAAAATCCATATGTAATTGTCTTCTGTTTTTTTACACATAAATAGATACTCTTGTTTTCACATCACAGTTGAGGAAATAGCTACTTAATGAACCTAGGTAATAACTAAGTGTATGGTAGATTTTATAGCATGTAACCCTTCAAGGCTCAGATAATTATTTAGGTCTTCATCCCAGAATTGTGTTTTATCTCCTGTGTTGGTTTGCTTTGCTGTTTATTATAGTAATTATTGTTCACCTCAACAATTATCTAGTTACTGTCCTTAAAAGATAGATTGTTTCTTATTTTAAGAACAACATGTGTGTATGTTATAATAATGAAGATTATGTGGAATCAATACAAAACTAGTTTAGTACAGTCTTGGTGTAGTCTTAAAATTTCTAGGAGTTTTGATACACATTAAATACCTCAGAACATGTTTAAATGCCTTTGCAAATCTCCAGGAATTATTCTAATATTTTAAAAATATTAATTTATGCATATATTAAAATATACATTTTAAGCAATCTTTTAAAAATATTAATCAAACCTATAGGTAGAATCTGAGCAAAGCAATTATTGCCTGGCCTAAGGATCTTCTTCCCTCTAGACTCTTATTTTAACCTCCCTCCTGCAAGCTGATTCATGAATCAGGACTTGCTCACTGTGTGGTATACTTACAGAATCTAGGTTTTGCTCCTGACGCAGAGTTTGCAATTGCTTTCCTTCTAATTTTTGAATGAAGACTGGTTGTGTTATTTCTTCAGAGAATAATGGCTTCCTCTAATTAATTTCTTTGTCTTTTCTGTTATTAATTATTCAAAACAACATTGTCATCATCAATTATGTATTAGTTTAAATCAATTTATTTTGATACATAGCTCTACCAAAAAAAGAACATTTTCAGTTTATAACTTCAGTTTGTATCCATCTTGATTAGTCTTTAAGTATGTCGCGTTTCTATGTTTTTATTTTCAGTACTTTTATAACCATACTACTAATTCTTCAGCATGATGTAATAGGATGTAATCCCATGATATATTTTCATGATGTGGAAGTTTAGAATTATGTAAATGGGAAACATGAAGTAGAAACATCCTCCTTTTTTGTTGTGCATTTTCATGCTGTTTAATGCAAAGTCAGATGATACTGTTTATGTCCCTATTTGCATATTCTTGAAAAGTGCCTATCTGTGTGCTATCTAAGCAGTCAAGCAATAAAGAAATTTCTTCATCTAATTAATTCAGCAAACAAGAGTTTATCAACATCTGGTATCTACCTTACTTTAGTGGCATTATATGAATAACTGATGCTTGGCGACCTTTGATAATCTCTGTGGTTTTCTTGGAATTTCAATAGTGATTTACAAGTGTTTGTGTGCTTTTATGAATTTTACTGGTGTAACCAATTTCCTCATGGTTGTTTTACTCATACTGGAAAGCACAGTATCAACCACCAAATTCTATGTAATGTTCATTTTTATCACCTACTTTGTACAACTTTCTGAAATTTAGCCACCAAGGGAGAAAGCAAGTCAATATAAGAATTATGATGAGGGAAGAGCCCTCAAAAGTAGATTATCAGGAGTGTTTTCCTCTTTAAAAAGGAATGCTAGCTTAAACTCTGCAAACTACAGTGATAGTTTAAACAACTAAGTAAAAAGTTTACAGACACAGCTCTGGAAGGGTACTTACCGGCTGCCCCTGGGCCTCAGCAGTAAAACTTCACATCTCTTTTTCTAACATGCTGCTATTTAAGTTGTTTAGTTCCAAAGACTGTGCACCAGTGCTTTTAAAAATGAGATTATGATTCCCATAAGGGTTAACATTGACCTTGCCTGAATTAATTTTCTCTGCCCTTGGTGAATCATATATAGAAAGAAGAAAGGTGTAGCACAGACTTACTTGGAGTGTGGGTAAGGTATTTTTATTATGAGCCAAATGGACACCCTATATATCTCCTTTCTAAAAATTATTTTTTAAAAACCCCAAAACTGGTTACTAATAAATGGAAAATGCCCTAACTTCTAGTATTAATATTTTATATACCATACTAGCCGGTTGTCTTCCTTGTCTCCTACAAGTTACTTGACTGCTGTTGAAGGTTCACCTTGTTCCTTTGTGTTACTTCACTGAAAATTCCTGCATCTTAGAAAACTTTCTTTCATTGAACCAACAGTTTTTCTTTATGTACTGGTTCTGACTTTTGTCTCCTAATTAATTGGAAACACGTCTCCCACAGGCCTATGTAAAAACTGTTACCACAAAGATAGAAATCATCTTTTAGGTTCAGACTTTTCTTGAAGCTGATATCTAATGCTGTTAATAGTGTTATATTCAGTGTGATTTTTCGCTACTCTTATGCTCACTGTTATCCTCATGTAGAGCGTTCTGTTTTTGCTTGAAATGTGGCAGTTACAATTACAATTCAGAGAACTACATCTCTCAACTGCCCAGGAACACCCAAGCGGCTTTAGTAGGACATCAAGTTTTTGGCTTGTGATGCATGCATTCTTGGTGGATCAGATTGTTTGGCACCTCATTTGGGGACATAGTACAAATATGATCATTCCTGGAGCTGGATCTGACTATTTTTGTAAGCAGTCAGTACCATTGCAGCAAGTTCAGGCAGGGAGTATTATTGAATGAGTAGTCCAGGGACCCAAGTCACATGGAAAACTTGCGTATCAAATGATTAAGAACAAATAAATCAGGTCTATAGGAGATAACCCTGAGAATTGTTTTAACAAAAGTTTTGGAATCACTGATATAGTGAAGGTGACACTGGTGAATGTTAGGAGAAATAATCTGGAATTGGATGATTCGAAACAAAATTGATAAAGCTTCATAAGGAATTCAAGGAAATGGTGATGTTCAGAAATTTAAGTATGTGTAATCAAAACCGTATCTTTCACACATCAACACAATAAACTGTTTGCAAGAAATACCATCCTTTAGTTTTATATTTTCCATGCTGATATTTCTGACACTGTATTTTGCTTTATTCAACCTGAATTTCAGGACTCTTACAGCTGCTGTGATCTTCATTTGGAACATTTTGTTCTGTCATGAAATGAGGTGGTTATAGTTAAATATAATAATAGATCTTCCCAGGTCAGACCTGAACAGGCCACAGTGTATCTTAGCAGGACATCACCAACTTTACCCTCAGGAATTCCTAGGGATACGTGGTTGGTGTGTGATTCAGGACAGTCTGTTGTACAGACTTGATTAGAAGTCTTAGCACTTGGTCTTTATCTCTTCCCAACAAGAAGCTGATTCCAACAGAAATTGTAAGATTGTTACCCAGTTATTCAGGCTGTGCTACAGTGATAGATTATAAAATCATCTACATTAGGGTTTTCTAAAGTTAGTATAGAAGTAAGTGTAATATGGTGTAAATAATGAAGCACTGTAATCTAATTCTAAAGTCATAGAAATATGGTATGATTATCATCTTTCTCATTTAATAGGTGCCAATTTTTTGTAAGTTATTAAACTTCTCTTTGAGCTGGTTGCCTTTTCAATACAATAGATTTAATATTGTCTGGTTGAATGTGTTCTTTTTTCAGGATAAGAAATACTGTGTTTGAAAAAAGAATTAGTCCAGACTCTGATATTAAACACCAATAAAAATATTAATAACTCATAATAAAACTATATTTGTTGAATTCTTACCCCATATCAATGGCGTTATTGTCATACTAACATTACCAAAATATTGGGCTGCAAATACTGAAATTTCTCCTGCTAAATACCATTAGACTCTTGTGGACCTGCCTGAAGAGGGATAGTCTGAGTAACTTTCTACTTTTAGCCCTATTATACAGCTTCATTCTTGGATTCAGAGTTTAAAGGAAATGGAGGGTTACTTTTTCATTCAGAAACGAACCTTGATATTTCATAAGAAAATATTAGCACTGAGAGTTTTAAGGTTTCTAGGAAAATTGGGTATTTCTTTCCTAAATTGTATACTTACTCTTTGTATGCTGCATTGGATTCTAGGTATTCCGAGGATTCTGATTATTCTAACAATTATTCTAACTCAGAACTTCATTTATTACAAGTTCTATTTTTTAAATAAGTCTGCTTACAAAGCAGAAACTGGTATTGTGCAATTGAGTTCATGGATCTCATTATAGAGCCAATGACTTCATGGCAGTTAGAGTTCATGCATTTGTAGAAATTGATATTGGATTAATCCCAGTTAAACATTGTCAACACCAACTAATGTTTTGTTCTCAGAATGGGATTTTTACTACATTCAAATTTTCTTAATGCTATAAGCATGAAAAGTTTTTATCAGGTCATGTGAATTTGATTATAGGTAATATTTTTTCATGCAGTATCACACTGGGGTCATAACTTAGTGGCAAAGCCTGGGCTTAGCATGTGCACAGTTCTGGCTTAGACTTTTCCACCAAAACTCTGATTGCCATGTCATCTTTGAACTGGCTATTTTTTATCTTTAAGTAGTAAATAGCAGTTTTGAAAATCCAAATGTTAGTAAATTTCTACCAGCCTAGTATAGGAAAATTAACTACAGGGTAGCAGAGATACGGGGTCACTGGTTAAAAACAGCATTTGTTCCACATTTGCATGGCTGAACTATTATGAATCGTTCAGAAAAATGATAAATATTTAGTTTAGAGAACTCTTAAAATTGCTGAGTAATGTATATAATGAAATGCCTGTACATATTTGTTAGCCATAAGAATAAGAAATAGACAAAAAATATAAAATAATAATTGAGTGTTGCTGGAAAGAGTAAAACCATGTATTTACAACTTGGAGCATCAGGCAGGTATATAGATACCTACCCATAAGATTATTATATTTTATAATTAACGTTATTTGCAAAGATATAATTATATGTATATAGATTATAATATATTATTTTACATGTTACATATTTCCATATAACGACTGCATAATATGCACGATCATTTCACTTCTGATCTGCTGTTGCAAGATTTTTAATCATTGAATCCTTACTTCATAATCATTTGACATTTAAATGTTCATTAATAAGCAGGGAGTATCAAATACATAAAACATTCTTTATTAGAGTTTTTTTGTCCTATAAATTTTAACAATTTGTATTTAGTTTCAGTGGAACTACGTATTTGAAAGGAAGTTTTTGTTATTTGCTCTAGCCCCAGTCTAGTGAATGCAGATGGCCTTTCCAGATATACCAGTAGGCTGATGTACACAGCGAATGGCTAGCAGTGCTCAATATGGCCTTTGTTCGTATCTGTCTTTGACTTTCCTTTTTAATATGTCCCTATACTTCTCACATTCCTGGGAGTATTGTTGAGAACACCTATCTGCTTCTTCCTACTCTCTGCATTTGGTACTCGCGTGACCTTTCGTTTGTTGTTAACTGACTTTAGTTGTTTATTATTGTAATATTTGCTTGCTATCAGCATTTCCATTGTAAATTAGGAAATATTACCAACCTGCTATCTCCAGCACCTGGTGCATCTCTCATCAAATAATTATTTGTGGGAATAAACTTAAAATTTGGCATTTTGTATCATTATAAACAAGGTTTACACTGCAAATAATGTAGAAATTTGAGTAGGATTAAGAGTAGACTTGATGTTTAGAATTTCACATCTTAAAAATTAACCTTAATGAAATGCATGAAGATGCTGATTTCTTCCTAAATATAGCAGAGGTCACAGTGTTATAAAAATGTAATCACTTTTGGGCTGGGGATTTAGCTCAGTGGTGTAAGCACCTGCCTGGCAAATGTGAGGTCATGAGTTCAATCCCTAGTACCGCAAAAAAAAAAAAAAAAAAAAAAAAAAAAAAAAAAAAAAACTATTAAAATGTAGTCACTCTCTTATTTTTTCTTTCCCTTTGTCTGTCATGGTTGCAGTCCATTATGAAACACATTGAGCATTGTAATCTTGATTGCACCTTAAAGATTTTTATTATGAGACACATTTAAACATAATAAAGCTGAGACACAAAAGTGACAGTTAATAATTTTATTTTAAGGTTTTTTTTTTAAGTACAAGAACTAGATTTTGAAACAATACTGGTACAACTCCAAACTCATGGTTTTCCTCCAAAATCAGACATATGTGTGTGTAGTATATAAGGGAGAAGAAGAGAAAAGAGAGAATTTAATACTCTACTATTGATAGCTTTTCTCTCTAAATACAGCAAGTGCCTGCCACAACCTAAATAATGTGGATCTTTTTTTTCCTCTCTTACATAGATCCTAGTTGCAGCTCTAATAAACAATATAATGACTAACAGTTTCAGCAAACATTTCAATTTGCAACATACATTACTTGGTTTTTCAAGTAAAGATTACGCTTTATCTTTGTATTTATTGCCCATACTATATTATCTTTCAGATTGTATTGGACACTCTGTACTGTATTACTAGAAGTCTAGGGCATCACATACACGGCATAATTCAACAGTTGTTTGCCACTTTCTCAATTGCTGGGATACTAAACATAACCATGCCAGGTAAATTAAGCCCCAAAGTAGATTTTCTGGCCTGGAGTTTTAATGTCATAGAGTAGTATCCCACTAAAATTTCATCAATGTTAATTGTCCAGCTGGCACTGCCTTGGGCACTAAAATGGTTTACATAAACGAAGTCATTCTTCCAACAATTAAATCATCTGACACTATCAGAAGCAGTTTTTTTTTTTGCGATGTATAGCAAGCACAACTTTCCTTCCACTGTTGTATAATTTTCCAATTTAATAGAAGATGCTGACTTTTTAGAAAAACATATGATCAAAGTGGAGCTCTTGGTTTATAAAATGAGTACCTAGACTTTTCCATGCATCAAAATGATGCAGTATATAAAAGATATTGGACACTGATATTGATTAAAGCTATTTATTCTTAGTTTGGCTCCTTTTTCCCCCCTTTGTTTCATCTTTTCTACTTTTTTGACTGTCTCTCAAATTTGATGAGTTATTATCAACATCTGATTAATGGATTAATATTTTTATGTGATAAACATTTGTCGAGTACTTGTCATTCATTCCTTGATCACAGAGTTGTTCACTTCTATCAGTAAGTGCTCACCGAGGTCCTACTACACATAATGAACGCCTTAAGGTGAAATGAAAACAAGAATTACTTGACTATAGAACAAATATTGTTTGTGTTTTTAAATTGTGTTTAATTTAAATTGTTTTTAAATTGTGTTTTTGGAATATTTCCTTTTGAAATGCTTCATAAGCAGTGGCACTTTTTTATTCTGGAAATTCTAAATGATGCTAAATATACACATAACCAAAGTCATTTGGAGCCAAGTCTAGCAAATAAGACAAGTACTCTGATAGTGAAGTCCAGTTTTAATTAGTGTCTGTGTAAGTATAAATAATGAGATAAATTGTTTGTTTTCTAGTCTGAAAAAAAATTAAACTTGTAGCTTCAACATGTGGCCAGGCCAGGCCTTCTTTACAGCCCCTCTGGATAAAATCCCCAAACAACTAAGCAGAGAAACACTGGCACTTACATTTTTCTGCTCTAAATTCAGTGAGCTGGAGGCTGGTTTTTTGGAGGGCAAGTGTGGCCACCATCAAGCTACAAACAAATGGATAAGTGCCTTGAACCAGTATGCAAACTATAAAGTTACCGCTTAGTTTAAACGTGATAGGAGTTGCGTTTATTAGGTAATCCAAAGAATGACATCACACTCTTGAAAGGCTGATTTTAGTCACTATCTTGAGTCATTCCGACCCAGAACAGACTCTGTGGATTGGCTACTGGGATACTTGTCCATTGCAAGCTGCCAGAATTATAGAACAGTCATATATTAGCCTGGTATTTACAATTGAAAGTATCTGCCTATTTCTTATTTTTTTCTTGAAAGATTTTAAAACTTCTTCCTCATCTTTTCAAACTGTAGTTTATTTGTACCTTTTGTTTGTGTTGGCATCTTATTCTTTTAAGTGGCCTTCAGATAGAATATGTTTAACCAATAAACAACAAAAGAAGGTGCCGCTGTATCTCAATGTTAACAAAGTATATTCTCATTTTCTGTTTTCTACTTTTGCAACTTATATCTTTAAATTTGCTATGTTAAATTAAAAATTATAGAATATTTTCAAACAAATTTATGGTCTAATTCCCCTTGTTTCAAATAACTAATTTGAAGGTTGTTTACATTTTTTAGTGTTGTTTATATTGGACTTCAGAATGTTTATCAGTTAATGTGACAAAATGGGTGGTCTTTTAATTAATATTATCACTCAATATTGTAAATAGTGTAAGTTTTATATAACCATTCAAAATTGCTGCACTAATACTTTCGACACTTTGTTTAATACTTAAAATTTGTTATAATTCTTGAACTACCAAGGTCATTATTCTAAAATACATCCTTAAAAATAAAATATTATGTTTCATTGTGTAGCTCATTGATAAATATTTAGTCTATAATTTTGGTCTGTCTGTTTTGATAATAATTGTTTTGAATTTAGTGAGTGCTATGTTATTCAGGAATATGAAAAACATTGAAGCAATTAGCTACCAGCAATTTAAAAAAAGAAATATTTTTTAAAAACCACTACAGTAAGTACGCTGACCATAACAAATATTTATGAGCCTTTTTTTGTATGTGTAAGAACTTAAACTTTACAATACCTAATTCTCTTAGCAGGAATCTTAGAAAAAAACAGCTGAATATTGATGGAGTTTTAGTTAAGTGTAGTAAGTGTGATTTTACTGAGTTCTGAAAACACATCTGTTTTAATCATCACTAGAAATCACGAGGAACATGCATATGCTGTATACTCTTTATAGTAGAACTAATTGAGGCACAGAGAGCCTAGATGCTGTACCCAGGTTCCACAGATGGCAGGGACATGGGGAATAAGACTCTTGGGCCAGTTCTAAAACCTAGTCTCCGAAGTCTTTGGTGATAGAGGCAAATAGATATATAAAGTTAAATCAAAAGAGAACACTGCAAAATTTAGCTATACTATAATTGTGAAAAATGTGATCACTTAATTATGAAAGTTTGCTTGAATTATGAACGAACTTTAACAAACTGCAAAACTCAAAACTGAAACTTTCTGAAAACGTGCACCCTTTTATTTTTATTTTAATGATTTACTTGCAAATTGTTTCCAAAATTATCCCACTTATTCAAGAAATACTTTTCTCAGCTGATTCCTTTCCAAATTCGTGGTTGTGGAAGTTAAAGCATGTGCCTCCATGGAGGAGAATATACTCCAAGATAGAGAAGGAACCTCTCCTCTAGCAGAAAACAGTGGAAGGAAATCCATTTTTGAAAGGACTTCCAACTCAATTAAGGTAAATGTCAAATAACATAGATATTTAAGAAGATTATGTAAATATGCCAATACATCTCAGAAGATTATGAAAAAATTTTATCTGCCTCACTAAAACAATTTCAGTCTTTTCCAGTGATGATTTTGACAATTATCCAAGTGATGGGCATCTCTTTGAATCGGTAGACATGGTGCCACTTGGTATGATGTCCATTCACACCAACAAGTAGGTCACTCTTACATCCTCTTAAGTCCGAGTGTAAACCTGGCAGTGCTCTGTTCACAGTGACCCTGATCAGAAACTTAATCAACAAACTATTATATTTTGTTTGTAACTATTAACTGCTCCGCTGACCTCTTACTATACACCTAAAGAGGCAAAAATAGAAATTTAATTTCTGGACAAATTCCTTCTTGGAGCCTCTGTCCAAAACATCCAGTGCTGAAACAAGAAAAAATAGTAAGAGTGCATGTGTACTTGTAGCATATTTTGTTTTCTTTTCTTTCCTGTTTCGTAGTATGCATAGAATAGAGCCAATTAAAACACATGTGAATCAAAATGCTAGCTTTTTGATAAGTAGAATAAATTTGCAATATTACGAATAATAACACTGTCAACTTTATTGCGATCAGTATGTACCTACACAAACCAATTTTCATTTGTTAATATAAAAGCACACAATCACTAACCTTGCCCTGGTGAAATAACAAGAAAAAAGCCTCTCACTGGTTGCTAAACTTACAGATTAAAGTGCTCGATAAAAGCCATTTGATATTTAAAAAATATCTGAAGTTATATAGTTAACTGAAAATATATCTTCATTTGTAATTCAGAAAGTGGTTTTCAGAAATTATGAAGGGTTCAGGAATACAAAAATTATATCACATTGCAGTTAGCAAGGGATAAAGAAAGGAGGCCTAAGTGAAAAAAGAACAGCATTCACCAAGGAAAAGTGTTCCCAATAGACTGAAAAGCAGCAGCGAAATTTCCGGAAGAGCAATCTTCTCAAAACAGACAACTTTCTTAAAATAATAAAAAATAAAAAGCAAAACATGGGAACTTAAGAGGTAACAAAAGAATAAGAAAACACTAATGAAAGAAAACTGACATAAAATGCATTAGACATTTTAAAATGTGAAAGGATGAATATCAGTTTTACAAGTTTACTTAATAATTAAAAAATTGAAAACAAGTAAAAACAAAAGCAATAGATGTGCTCTTTCAAAGCAAAAACTGGTCCCATCTACAGATGTACCTTCAACAAAATCAGAAATATTTGCAAACATTATTTGCGTTGCCAGTCATTTAAAATAAAAAGAAAATAATAACCGAATGTTTTCAAATTGTGTTTATTAAGTTCCTGCTTTCCTAAAAAGTCATAAAGTTACCATGCTGTTTAGTTTATTGCTTGTCATTTTTGTTATGAAACCACTTACCTGGAAATTAGGCGAATATTTCTTAAATTTGGGATAATGAACATGCATGTACATACATTTGAAACTACATACCATTTCACTGTAATCATCTTCTTGTCAAACGTGTACTTCTACAGTTATTAGGTTTCTCCCATAGAACTTTGACATTGTATCACTTCCTTTAATGCCACTAATTCCTGTCATTCAGCCAAGGAATTATTCTGTGTTGAGCTGGCATTTGGCTTTGATAGTCCATAAAAGTGTGAAGTTTTGTTATAAAATTTGATCATTTGTTTTGGAAGTTCTTGTTTTCCTTACCAAACTAATGATGATTTTTCTAAAATAAAACACAGTATGATAATACCTTCTGTCTGCTGAGAATTTGTAGGGGACTTAATTCAGGCATCTTTCACTCATTGTAATACATTTGTTATGATTTTATGTCATTGTACGTATAAGTAATATGCTCCTTTTAAATTTCTGAATAGCAATTATATGAATGTACCATCATATTTTATATATTCAAAATTTTCAGTTTTCATTATTATGAGTAAATCTTCCACAAATATGTGTGCAGCACTTTTTTCATAAATGCAAATTTTCATTTCCTTGAATAAATACTTAGAAGTGAAATTTTTGATCAGTGTATGTTCAACTTTATAGGAAATGAGCCAATTATTTTTGCAAAGTGAGCATTCCTTTTGCTGCATATCCTTACCAGCACTTAGTATTCTGTTTCTTATCTATTCTAGTTGATGTGAAAAAAAATCTTACCAAGGCTTTGAAGGCATTTCTACAATAACAATCCATGATATTTCATACTTACTTGTCATTTGCTTCTCTTCTTTAGTAAAATAGCAGATCAGATCATTGATGCTGAGAATCTTTTCATATACCTACTACCCACCTGAATACAAATTTTAGTGAAATAACTCTTCACATTTTATACTTCTTTAAAAACTTGTGTTTGCTATTTTATTTATTTGTGAATCTTCTTCATATATTCTGTATGTAAGTCATTTATCAGATTCGTGATTTGAGAACATCTTATACACTTAGGGACTTATTTTAATTTTTTAGTGATTTTCTTCAAAGAACAAAACTTTTTGATGAAGTCCAACTTTTATCTTTTCAAATTATGCTTTTGATCTGCTGTCTAGGAAATATCAACTAATGTGAGGTCACAGAGATGAAATTGCATTTTATTCTAATACTTGTGTAGTCTTGCTACCTCTTACATATAAGTATACAGTGTATTTTACATTAATTTATGAGTAAGGTGAAAAATAATGGTGTATTTTTGTTGCTATCTTAGTCATTTTGTTTTCATTTTTCCTTATAATTAACCAGTTGTCTTAATAACACCTGTTTAATACATCATTCTTTCCCCCATTGATTTGCCTTTCTTTATATATCATTTTTCAAAACTCTTTAAACTATAAATACAACATTTTAGGGGGATGGAGTTAGGGCTTGTTCTAGATTTACTTGTCTGATCTATTGATGCTTAAGCCAAGTTTACACTGTTTTAATTACTATATTGTTAGATAAAATTTGAGACCAAGACATGAGTCCTGAAACTTTTTTCTTTTTTAAATTATTTTTTACAAAAGGTTCTGGTGAGTCAATCTTGAGAGCAGTGTGTTGAAGTTTTGAGGGTCTTTGCACGTATTTCTTTGAATCCTGCGGACTGCTGCAAGGCTGCCTCCTCTGCTTGGGCCCAGCACTTTCTGTCAGGAAGAGCGGGGCCTTTGCACACCATGATCCTTACAGCCCTGCCCACTTCCTCATGTAGTGGGCTCAGATCTGTTCTTGCTGACCTAAAAACAACATTGTCACTTCAGACTCTCTGGGGGCTGTCAACTTCTGTTGCACTGAATTATTGTTGGATCACAAGTGCCTCGAAGTTTGCTCATTGTGTTCTTAGAGGAAGGTGGGATCCAGGTGGGTACACTGAGCCAGCTGCCCAGTGAAGATGCCAGGCCACTGCTTGCCCCATAAGCACAAGCTAGCAGAAACATCACGGCTTTGTTATCTAGAAGAATGAATAGGAGAAAAGAAGGACTTGCTAAAGAGATTGTGGCCCCACACATTACCAAGCTGTACCTGCAGTGTGCCTGCCCAGAAAGATGCAGCGGTGAACACAATGAGTCTCTTTGGAGCTGTAAGTTTGATGAGGAGGCCCAACTGCAACAAAGAGTCACCTCTAATGGAAGGGACTGACCACACTTAAAGCCACAGACAGAAGTCTTATGGACACTTCTGCAAGCAAATTTCTTCACTGCACTTTCAGATATTTGGGGAAAGGAGAATGCAGCATACATAGGCTTTCAAGACAGAGATCTATGTACCTTTCAACTGAAACCAGTGTGAGAGTAGCATCTGACATGAGAACAATACAGGAGTAAGTGCAAAAGCTGAAAAATATAATTTAAAATGTGACACTTTTCCATTTTTTTTTGCAGTACTATGTGGATTTTTATTTTATTTTGTAATTTTGCCTTTGCCATAAAAATATTGTTCACCAGAACATCAAGGCAGAAAATACATTATGAGATGTGGATTGAACATTAAAAATAGCAGATTTTGGTTTTTGCTGTGAATTTACTGTTGACAATAAACTAGATATTTTGTGGTAGTCTTCTATATGCAACCCTAGTATTCTTCCAGGTAAAGAGGTATGAGAGGCCAGAAGTTGATGTGTAGATTGTCAGTGTCATTTTATGTACTCTAGTTAATGGGTCTTCCCCTTTTGTGGTTAAAGTCTGAAGAAAGTGAGTGAATGTAAAGGGAAATACGGAATCCCTTTCTCCTTGTTCATAGACTGAGAAGCTTATCAAATACTTCCTGGTAGTAATAATGGAGGTCTAGAGCAAATCTTGAGGGACAGGTAGATCACTGCAGAGCGTGAGGAAACTGAATTTGCACTATTCATTGAACCAGAGCTAAACATCACAGACCAAAGAATAAATATTATGGTGCTAATAAGATTTTCACAAGAAGAAATTCAAGAATCTGTTAGTAAAATGTAATGTCACGAAATCACAGCTAACATATTTGTTGTTAGGGAGAAAATCTTCTGGGTTGGACGCAGGAACCAGATCTAGCAGGAACCTTTCACTTGCTGAGGTAAAGCCAAGCATGAACTCAGCAAAAGCACTGGCCAGTCTGCTCACCATGGAGTGCAGAGAAGCATTTCTTCTAGCCAGAAGCAGAGACGGTACAGTGACCATACTGGATAAGCTATTCCTTCAGTTGTTACATGTCCAAGGAATGAGACCAGCACCACAGAGTAACTTCAAAGAAGATGGAATTCCCTCCCAGAAATCCAGCAGCAGTGCACTGAGTGGAAAGGGAACTGGTCCAGCCAGTCCCATGCCTGGGAACTCAAGTAATCTCAGCAAGGGAAATATTCCTAACCACAAGAAAAACCCTACTGTCCCTAATGACAATGCAGCATCTGGTGAATGATGTGGCACAGTACTTTGCAGTGAGAGAACTGTTGCACACAGACAGTGATTCATTCAGAATGGCAACACTATTCCTGATCTGAGAACTCCAGTTGCTTCAGCCCACAGTGTTAGCAGGGAAACCACTGGGTTCTAAAACCTCTTCCCAAAAGCCACTGTCCATCTTAGCCCTTTCTGTGTACTGCCCCAGAGTGGCGAACTGCAATATACAGTGGCCCATATGCCTTACCCAACTTGTCCCCTGAAATCATACCACTGTTCCAGACATAGCATCAAGGCTCTACTATTTTGTTTTTAGTAAATTAACTTTAAAATTTTCACGATATTGCAGTGTATCTACAAAGGGATAAAGACAAAGAAGCAAAACCTTGTTCAATGCACTTCACCTGGAGCCTGAAAAACACTGGTTCCCCGGATCCCACGGATCTGATACAGGAGATCTGCAAAGTGCTGGATGCTACAAGCTGCAGCTGTGAGCAGAGGACGCTCTTGCTGCTCTTCCACATCCAAGGCAGTGGGCACACAGAGAACCTGGTTCAGTGGGAGGTGGAAGTCTGTAAGCTGCCAAGTGTCTCTAAACAGCCTTCTCTTTAAGTAGAAATCTGGGACATTCATGACTTTCCAAAATATTGCTTCCAGAATTACCAATGATCTAAGACTCTAACCCAACAATTCTGGTATAAACTAGCAATTTAAATTGTTTTCCTGAAAAACAGAATTAATTTATATATTTGAGGTTCTTTGTACACATTTTAAAATCACCTTGAAATTTCTACAAAAATCCTGGTGAAAGTTTGATAGAGATCCAATTTAATTTATGGACCAATTTGGAAAAAAATTTCAATTGAATTATGCTGAGTGGCTCAATCTGTGAATGCTGTAGGAGTATCATTTACTTAGATCTTTAATTTCTGTAAGCAAAGTTCTATACTTTTCATTGTATTGGTCTTGTTCTTCTTTAAACAAATCCATCCCCTAATTTACTATATGGGACACTAGTATGAATGCAGTTGTTTTCTTGATTTCATTTTGTGGCTATTTGTTGCTGGTGTATAGAAATTGATTTCTGTGTATTTATCTTATACTTTCTGACCTTGCTAAAACATTTTTCAGTTTTAATAGATTTTTTGTGTTTCCTTAAATTTTTTCATATGTAGATCATATAATCCCTGGATAAAGGTATTTTTACATCTTTCCTTCTTTGAATGTCACTAGTATATTAATTAATTTGCATAATTACACTTATCTGTTACCTCCATGTTTGATTGAAACCTTGCAAGCAGACTTCTTTGCCTCATTTCAACTAATGGGAAAGCACTCAGTCTTCTGTCAAGTGGGGTGGTAACTGTGTCAGTAGATACCCTTTCTAAGACTGAGGATGTTCAAACTTATTTCTAGTTTACTGAGTTTTATCAAGATTGAATATTAGGTTTTGTTAAATATATTTTATGCATTTTATTGAGATGTCATGTAATGTTTTTCTTTTTTATTAATAGAGTTTATGTTTATGAACTGATTATCAGATGTTAAAATTACCATGTATTTCTGGGATAGATCTCATTTTCATAGTTTTTATCCTTTTTTTTTATTTCTTGCTAGATTTATTTTGCTGTTTTGCTAACAAATGTTTGGCCTTGATGTTTCTAAGAAAAATATACCTCTGAGAAATTGTTTCATACCTATATGTTTCTCTAACTTTGGTATCAGTTTAATCAGTAACCTCATTAAATAAAATGGGTTGTGTTTTTCATTTCATTGGAAAATGATTGGGGTAGAATTGGTACAATTTCTTCCTTAAAGATTTTTATGAACTCACCTGTCATTTCCACCTGCATTCAGAGTTTTGTTTTTAGAATATTTCATTTACTAATTCAGTTTGTTAGGTCTAATTAATAAATCATTGTGTAGAGATCCCTTCCACCCCCACACAGTAGGCAACATCTCAGCAAGCAAGTATGTAACTTTTCCCTGTGGTCACAAAGAGGTAAAAAAAATGCTGTGCCGATAAAACATTCTGCAGAGATGAAACATCACCCAGCCCTGTTGTGTGTGTAGTAATGGGTGGGTGATGGGGTGTTGGTGGTTGAAGAACTCTTTAAGTCTGGCTGCAAGCTATCATGGAAGCCAGTGGGGCAAAGGGATTGGTGTTTTAATCACTTTCTGCTAAGACACAATACTCTACATCTGTGGTTTAAGGAAGAGGTAATTCATTGTTCTCGCATTTCAGTCTGTTAGTTGACTGCCCCAAGGCAGAACAGCATAGCATAAGTGTGTGGCAGAGGAGAGCGGGAGGAAAGGTGCTCACAGCGCATTGCCAGTCACTGGAGATTCTTTTGCTCAGTTCAAATGGAAACTGAATTAGCAAAGTGCAGCTCTGCTGGCAGTCCTGAGGAGCCTGGGTAACTCTGGGTGCCAACTGTCGACACAGCCAACTGCTGGTCCCTGCTGCTGCTTTCCACTGCTGACTCATTCTGGACACAGTAGACCAACTCTGCTGGGTAGTGGTCTGCTTTGGGGGACATTTTATATCGAAACCATAGCTTGGAAATATGCTGTTTCCCAGGCAGGCTTTCTTCTGATCTCAGTATCTTCCTCTTCCCTCAACCTCTTTTCCCCTTTTCTTCCCTCTCTCTCATCTTTCACCCTTCATTCTCAATAATTGTTATTATTCCTGCTCTTTGCCTAGAATTTTTGAGTTTGAAGACCCCATGTTTCCATGTGCCTCCAGGTTCCATGTTGAAACTGTAGGCACAAAATAGCCTCCATGTTCAAGCTACCATCTGAAGGATGTAATTATTCAACCGGATGGTGGTGGTAGACAGGGAATCTTCAGGCAAATTTCTTTAATAAATTTTGATCAGTCTTCCCATTTTTATCTGTCTTCCCCTTCATTTTGCATCATATCTACTGAATAAATATTTCGGTAGCCTGGGGCATAAAATAATTTGTTACAGCCATTCCCACATGTAGGCACAAGGCATTTAGCTCTCTCTCCTCTGGTGACACTATTGGATTTTTATCTTCAAAAAGTGTATGCTATTGATCATCTGGTAGTATCTTTTTATCTCTGCAGTTATATAATGCTACATTAGTAGAATTTTGGAAGGCAGAGCTACATAGCTTGGCTGTTCATTCTGCCAAGCTTAACTAGAAGTTAAAAATTTATTTTCCATTTATTATTGACTTGGTCTTAGCTGTGAGGCCAAATATTATTAATAAACTAACAAAATGTGTGTAGAAATATTAGTTGTCTGACTAAAAATAAAGCTAATAATATCTTAATTTACATTACCTCATTATATATATGTATGTGTATACATATGTGTATATATATATATATATACACCAACCATGATGACTATTGCTTATTGTGAGAATGAATACATCAGAATAAAGTTATGTCAGTGATGTTTTCTCATCACAAGGTGAAGATTATACAAATTATTTGTTCTTCGCTGATGCCTAATTCCTAATTCCTACCACCAAATAGACTTTGTACTGTTTGTTCACCTTTTTATTTGGTATTAGATCTTTTTGCATTAGGTCTTTTGTAATCACCTCTATCTTTATATCCTTTCCAAGTTTCTTTTCTAGTAAGGCAGGACTTTATTCAGATAAAATGGTAATAATCATAAACTTCTATTACCACTGCTGCTGCTGCTGCTGCTGCTGCTAAAGCACCACTACTATTATTAGTTAACGAGAGATTTGGTCCAAACAGTAAGTGGCAATGCCTTAGGCTGTGTGTGTTAGAGATTCTGATGCAGTTCAGCATCTTGGAGTTAGATTACCGAGTTTGAGAAAAATAATCAATAGCAGTCTTATCAAGCTCTCTGAGGAATTTGGAATCTTGTGTGTAAAAGAAGGCCTAGAAGTCTAATATCTTGGTTGTAATGTGATTCTCTCTTTCTTACCTATGCCCTAAACTATTATTGCCTTTCAGAATATATTTGTAAGACTATTTGTTAATTCAGTTTCCTTGGCATTACCTACTGGAAGAAAAATGTAACTAAGGGCTTGGAAAATTTCCACTTAGACTACAAAATGAATGGGGGTTTTCTTTACCATAATTTTTATAAATTAATATTTGCATGAATAAAATCTTTTATTTTCTTTAACTAGCATTGGATAAAGCTTTTGTGTTTTCCTTCCTTACTTCTTTTAAAAATATTCTTCTTTATTTCTTGCATTTTATTTAATAAGTGAATTTAATAAGTGAATTTTAAACTTTATTTTAAAATTCAACTATTCATATTTGATTTTAATTGAATTTGAAAATGTTTAGATTAAAGAAAACTTTCCTATGTTTATGCAATGACTTAACTTTCAATACTAAAATAATGAAAAAGTTTGTTAAAATACAAATGTTCTACTGTTTCTTCAATGTTCACTCAGAAAAGAAAATTGTGCTTATTTTGTTTTTGTCTAAATTCAGACTTAAACAATGAGTAACTTCTAAAATGAAATCTTACCTATCTTAAGAAGATAAATATATCATTATGATTACAGTTTTGGCAGCTTTCATAAGATTTGAGTTAAATTACCTTTACATATTTTTCTGTTTTACTTTGATTTTAGGAAAATGTTATCTATAAAGTTATTTCATAACATGAAAGGAAACTGCTTATAGTTAACTCTTTTCTTTTATTTCTTCTCTGAATACCGTACTATGAAGGAGCAAGTATTCAGTATGCAAACAAATGGCCATATATGGGAGTGAATGGGAGTAAACCAGAGAATACTGTAAGCTAGGGTTACGTTGTCTGAAATGATATAAAGAAAAAAAAAATACCAAGCTACATTGTGTAAATCAGGGTATTAGCAACAATGGATAGAAAGCTGTAATGATTATTTAACATTTAAACTGAAGCCATAATGAACACAGGGCATCAATCCCCTACAATGCCAGGACAATATAATTCTGGGAAAATACACAGCTTTTGCTAAAGTTTTAGCTATGAAAAAAGCTTGGAGTTTATGAGATATGCAAGTTCAGTGAGTGAGTGTGGGAATGTCTTGGGAGGACGTGGGAGAGGACTGCAGAGTAAACAGGAGCCAGATAGTCACCATCCTTCATATTGGTAGGTGGATTTTACTTTTAGTGATAAACCAGATTAAATGAGTGACATCATCACTCATTAAGTATTGATCAAGGGTTCCTCTGATGTCCGATGAAAGGCAAGTGGAGGCATCTATAGAGCAACTCAGAAGACTGATTATGGGGGTGGCACAGAGAATCAGGCCAGCGATGGTAGCAATTGAGAAAAGGAGGTTTGCAGTCGAGAGTAGAAGCACTGCTGTAATTTTTTTAGCAAGAGTATTATGACTTGATGATAGATTATATTTAGAAGTAAGAAATATATTAAGCTTAATTCCCAGGCTCATGAATGACAAACTGGTAAGTTTTAATTAGGTTTGTAAGATGGCAGACACTGAGGAGGAAATGGATTGGGAGAAAATTAATTAATCAATTCCATTTTAAATATTTTAACAATGAGATCTTGAGAAATCTAATGGTAGTTACCTCTGAGGAAAATACATCTCAGTCCTCAGAAACAGGTCATTTTGGGAAGGGTAGGATTAGATGTGGCTATTTAGGAGTGTAAGACAAGGAAACTATCTGTGAAACCTTAGAACTCACATACGGGATTATGGATAGGAGAAGTTAGCAAACATAATTGATAATAGTAGTTTATAAAAAGAGCAAAAGGAAGAACATGATCTCAAGGAGACAAAGAGCACACAGTTTTAAAAAGAAAATAGCAAGTAACCCACCAAAGAGAAGACACGATGGGAAAAAGAGAGTTTATGTAAGTCATTGGGATCTGGTTCTGTGGGAACAAAAAACAAGTTGGAATGTGGAAAAGAGCCTGGGAAATGGAGAAAAATGCAGATATAGACCCTTTTTAAAAAATTTATTCTCTGGCTGGCCATGGTACACCTGTAATCCTAGCAATTGGGAGGCTGAGCAGGAGGATGCCTGAGAGTTCGAAGCCAGCCTAGACTCCATAGTGAGTTCAAGGCCAGCCTGAAGTACATACCAGGACTGTCTCAAAGAACTTCACCATGCCAAAAGGTCAAAAATTTAACTTGTGAAAGAGAGCATAAAAATGGCAGTAGATAATAAAGCTATAGTCTTATAGGGTCACCTGCTTCATGCTGTTGTTTTTGTCTGTATGCTCACATCTGTTTTTTAAATTTATGCGAGTAGCAACTTTGTATGCTAATAGGAATGAGAAAGAAAAGAGAATATGCTGAAGAGTGGAAAATAGCAAGTGGAGTCAAGTGTTACTACAATAGGGACAGAAAAAAGAAAGTATGCAAGAACTTGTGCAATTAATAGCTTTGGAGGAGGATTGAGAGATCGAGTGTATAAAAGTGAATTCCTATATAATATCAACTATTTTTTTCATTGAATTACGAAGCACATTTTTTTGCTGAAAACATGACTAAGAGAGCAAAGCAATTGGAGAGGGTTTGTGATTAGAATGGTAATAAATCAACATGGCATAAATGAGCTAGTGGTAATCATTGTTAAATAAAAAGTAATTCTGACACTTGTTAAAGTGGTATGAAAGACTTTGTTTGGGAATGTCGTGATAGGCTGTGTTGGTTACTTTTTACTCATCGTTGAGACAAAATACCTGATGCCCAAGGTTGGGAAAGGAAAGGTTTATTCCTTACAGTTTTTGGAGGTTTCAGTCCATACTCAGTTGGCTCCAAGGCAGGGTGGCATGGCGGGGCCGCAGTTCATGGAGGCTGCAAACAGCAAGGCGAAAACCAGCAAGAGAGAGGGACACGCCTTCTTCTTGCCATTACATCACATCCTGGCTCCACCCCTAGGAGGGTGTAGCACTGACACCACCAATCCAAGCACTAGACAATGAAACAGTCACAAATGCACAATTCAAATGCATGAGGCCTGGGGGCCACCAACATAAACCATGACATAGGCATCAAAAGTACTTTCCATACAGAGAAAGATCAGGCTCAACTCCAAACACAAGAGCAGGTGGGGATTGATCCTCTAGTAGCAGGTTGAATGAGGAGTGAATGAAAACTTGAAGGAAACATCAAGGTAAGGACATTCTTGTCAAGTCCATTTCACAGAATTCTTGCTGAAGCCAGGCAAGAGTGATCGTGTATCACCTGGGAGATGGTGGTACATGTGGGATTTGATCAGATTCAGGATGGTCGATATTTGGGGTAAAAGTACTCTTTTTAAACTGACTTAGCTGATACTAGGGTGTTAGCTTTCCATCACTATAAAAAAATATCTGAGGTAATTACTTCAAGGAGAAAAAAGTATTACTCTGGCTGATAGTTCTGGAGGTTCCAGCTATAACCAAGTGGCTCTTGTTTTCGTGCCAGTTATGAGGTGCCTAGCAGAACAAAACCATTCACCTCAGCATGTGCCAGGAAGCAAAATAGAGGAAGAAAGGGGGCAGAGCCCACAGTCCTTAAAGAACATGACTCAAATGACCTGAAGATCTCTTCACGGGGCCTACCTCTTACGGTGTGTGTCATTTCCCCATAGCATCACCCTGAAGACCAAGGTGGACTTTGGAGGACATTGGGTATCCACTCTACAGCAACTGAGCTTTTGAAGGGCACACCCAAAAGCCCAAAGAAAAGGCCTACTGGAGAAGAGGCCACATAGGAATCTGTCTACAGTTTATCCCAGAAAAGTGTCATTGTCAGTTCAAAATCAAAGTAGAAATGTCTAAATTGTTTTATACCGATTTGGAAAACTAAAAATTTGTTTTCAAAGTAGAGAACAGTAATTTGAAAATAATGGGATATATTTTAAATGAAAACAGCTTTGTTTAGTGTCTACAGTCCTGCTTCCATGCAATATATGTTTAAAGTATACTGTATACAGGTGTTCTGTATATAGGTTAGAAATAGGTATATATAGGAATATACAGTAAGAGCTCCAGAGCGAACTTCTTCTTTGATTAACACAGCTGGAAATATTCCATTAGTGAGATTTCGTGGCATTGATGCACAGTGTTCTTCAACAATTCTTCTGAAGGAGGAGAGATTGAATTTGCTGAGTGTCAGTCCCTGATTGGCTGGCTCCAAAGTAAGAACATCATGGTGCAAAGACATGGTGGGCCAAAGCCAACTACTTATGGCAGTTGAGAAGCAAAGCAGGGGACCAGTGTCAGAACAGAAGGGGTGAGGAAACAAACACAGACCACAGGCCATGCTTCCATGACCCACTCACATACCCTTAGAAGGTTCTTCCGCAGTCCCCAGGGCAGATTCCAAAGCCAACATAAAGTTGAAATTCCACCCTGACCGTATAGCTACTTCCCCAGAAATCCCCAAAAACTGTTGTGTTCTTTCTTTGTGGCACCTACTACTGTCTACCTTCTTGCATTTTATACATGCTTCATCTCACTCTTAAGAAAGTATTTCCAATTTATTCCTGTCCCTGTCTCAGTATGTGGAAAAGTTTCTTTCAGCTAAACATCCAATAAATATTAATTGTATTCATACATAATATGATTGGTGTATTAATGAAAGAATAAGGCTTTTCTTTTGAAGTGCTAACTTAGTCTGTCTCTGTCTCTCTCTCCTCCTTTCTCATTCTCTTTCTCATTTCTGCTCTTTCTCTTTCTCTCTCTCTCCCTCTCTCTCTCTCTCTCTCAAGTAAATCCCTTGATTTCTTGACAATATATTCTTTTGATGGAGAAGGGAATAATTAGAGAATTTTCATCTCATTTATATCAAAATGAAGCACAGATTGGGAAATACACTTACTACATAGACATGTACCTAGCAAATATTAATAAATATAAAGTATTTTATTTTACCATCATTTAACTGTGCTGACTAATGCGTAGTCACATTTTAGAGGCACAAAGCTAATTGCAGTGAGACTAAAAAAAATCAAGTATTTGAAGCTTGTCTGTATTCATTAAATGGATTGTTTTCTCTATTGAAATTTTAAGCATTAATTCTACCTTTCAAATAATAAATAAATTCAGCAAGGTAGCTGGATACAAAGTCAATACTCAAAAATCAGTAGCATTTCTGTACACTAACAACAAAAGTACTGAGAGAGAAATGAGAAGCCACACCCTTTACACTAGCATCCAAAAAAAAAAAATGAAATACTTAGTAATTAATCTCACCAAAGAAGTAAAATAGCTATGCAGAAGACTAAAACTAGACCCATGTCTATCACCATATACTAAACTAAAATCTAAATGGATCAAAGATCTAAATATTAAAACAGAAACACTAAAACTGCTGGAAGACAAAGTAGGTAAAAATCTCAAAGGTATAGGGGTAAGAAGAGAATTCATGAACAAGAACCGAACTACACAGGAAATACTTACCAGAATCAGTAACTGGGACCACATCTTATTAAAGAGTTTCTGCATGTCAAAAGAGGTTTCCAGCAGAGTGAAAAGAAAACCCACAAATTGGGAAAAAATCTTCATGGACAGTTCCTCAGACAAAGGACTTCTTTCTAGAACTTATAAAGAATTTAAAAAAATCAGACCCTCGAAATTCAAAGACCCAATCCAAAAATGGGCATCTGAAATGAATACACAGTTCTCAGATGAAGAAATACAAATGGCAAATAAATACATGAAAAAATGTTCATCGTCATTAGTCATGAGAGAAATGCTAATTAAAACCACACTGAGATTCCACCTCACTCCAGAAAGAATGACCAGGATAGAAAATACTACCAACAACAAGTGTTGGAGAGGCTGTGGTTTCCCAGAGTAAGTACCTTTTCCAAGCTAAGCGATACTGATCTTATAAAACGATTCTAGAGTCTTAATGATACATTAGATATGATGATAGTCTTTAGTCATTATTCCAGCTTGCTTACTTACTGTATATAACTTCAGTATACTACCCATCACTTCACATCTAACACACACACGTGCGCGCACACACACCCCTTCCACAACAAGATGTTGTATACATCTTAGAAGAGTAAATGAGTTTTTAAAGAAAATCATATAGAATTTGTACATTTGTTACTTTGAGATAAATTTTTAAATGTGTTTTAATTATAGAATAAATTCAGTAGCTCAGGGGTGAGTAAAAAAGCAAAGTAGCTTTTTTCTTTTTTGTTTTAGACATAGTACTTCTGGTTAAACAATTTAACTTTCCTTTACTCAACATTGTTTCATAGCAACAGATATCCCTCTCTTGTACTTTAGTAATTAATCTGGAATCTTTGAGACACAGATGCTCATAAGCAAGAAGAAATTCATCTGAAATTAATTCTAATTTTCAAAATAGATATCGTATGCCTTAAAATCAGCCAATTAGTTGGAGAGAATAAATTCAAGAAGCTGATAATATTCTTAGCTTTAAAAATAATGACACATTATTTCTAGTTTATATATCCAAGAAAGGAGAGACTTTCCTTCTAAGTAACATACCTGAAACATTCCTTGGCACATAGTAGCCATTCAATAAAAGTTATAAAAATCAAAATATTTCTTTCCTTCACTCTTTATTTTATTGGTGGCAGACAACTGACTAGCACACCTGATTTCTTCCTGGGTGCTTCAAAATTATTGTAAACATTGTAAGAGCAACTTTACAAAGTTGGTTTATTATCTGTGTTTAAGTTCGAGGTCTTATTTTTGTCATTATCCACAAATAAAGAAAAGCTCTCTGGGACTTCCAGAATGTGTGTGAGCTTTATTTGTTATTGGGAAAGCAAGAGGGACTCCTGGGAGAGTAAAATCAGTCAGAGTTACGCTTCAAGAACAGTGAGATGCTGATATATATGGGATGTATTGGAAGAGATAACAGAGATCAGGAAAACAGGTGTCAACTTTAATTTTCAACAGGAAAATAATGGAAACATGAACTCGACAAGTAGCAACAGTAGGGCCCAAGAGAAAAGAGTGGATGTGTCCCAGTATGTGACCACGGTGGTGCAGAGGATGACAAGATTACTCAGAAACATGACTTGGTCCAAACGCTGAAAGGCCCAGAGGGGCTTTCAGCAGGAGGGAGTCTCAAAGGAGCAGTCTCTATCCAGGAACACTCTGACTTTTATTGCAGAGAATACAGGAAGAAAAACAGCTTGGGTGAGCAGCTGCCTCAAAGAACAAGGTCTGCTAGATGACATTCTTTAGGTTAATCTAAGCAGTTCATCGGACAGGGGAAAGGACAGCGGCCAAGCCTAGCATGCTTCCCTAATCTGTAGCCATGCATTCCAGGGCCCACATGCTCTTGCCCCGTTAGGCCCCTTCATAACCATTCCTCCAGCCACGCCCCCCACATGGGTGAGCCTCTAATCTCATTCACCATTATCTTTTACCTTAGTTCTTGTGACATTTCTTACTTTGATCTTAACTAGTGGAAGAGTTTCACAATAAATCCTTAAATATTCCTCTTGAATTTTGGCTACAATGTGTTTACTTGTATAGGATAGTGCTCATTGTGAAATGACTACCACAAGCTAATTAATAATACATCCATTAACTAACATAGAATGCGATTTTTATAATCATTTTTAGGCTTTGTTTTCTCTTTCACTCTAGTTAGCAATGCTTTTAGGTGGTGAAGTACTTTTGATTTTTGAAATTCTCCTGATATATATATATATGAGATCTTTCTGAGGGAAATATTCCATAAACATTTAATTGGGTAACTATTAGATACTCTGTGGGCTCCTTTGATCATTCTTACGTATTCATTGTCATTCTGTCTTATAGAGCTGTATGATATATCAAGAATCATTGTGCATATTCTAGGAAGTAATGGATTGTTACTAAAATTTTTGTAACAATGACCTAAAAAGATGGTGATACCCTCAAATCACCCAATAGATGGTAAGGAAAAGAAAAATCCAACACTCATAGCCAACTTCATTATCTAATAGGAAGGAACATCTTTCATTCTTACTTTAGAAGATTTTCTAATAATGTAAGAAAATCACACTAGATTGTGTTTCTAAAATTTAATAAAGGAATAACTTCATCTAATTAATTTGAATTATTAGAGAGCTAACATTAGAATATATAAAGAACTAAATAAAATTAGAAATTAACCCCCCCCAAATTTAAAGACCCTACCCACAAATGGAATCTAAAGTGAATAGACACTTCTTAGATGAAGAAGTACAAATGGCAATAAATAATTGCAAAAATATTCAGTATCACTGGTTATTCAAGAGATAAAATTAAAACAACACTGAGATTCCATCTCACCTTAGAAAGAATGCCTAGCATCCAGAAATCAACCAATGGTGAGGCCGTGGGGATATAAGAATCCTTCTCTGTTGTGGGTGGGAGTGTAAATCAATATAAGCACTATGGAAGTCCTTGGGGAACTTCATCACAAAGCTAAAACTAGATGGTACATTTGATCCAGCTACTCTCCTTTTAGGTATCATCCCAAAAGAGTTAAAGTCATTATGCCACAGCAATACATGCACACGTTTATACCAGCACAGTTTGTAATAGTTAAATCTAGGAAATAGCCCAATGAATGGAAAAAGAAAATGTGGTATTTATAAACAGTGGAATACTACTCTACAATAAAGAAGGAGGAACTTGAGGCATTTTTAGGTAAATAAATGCACTTTGAGACCATAATCTTAAGAGAAATAAGTAAGACAAACAAGTTTAAATGTCACATTGTTTCTCTTATGTTAGAAACCCAAAGTATAAATAAGGAACAAAGGAAAAGCTAAATATTAGGAAGTAGAAAGATCTTTTTCAAATGGGAAGGGAAACGATTAACTGGGGAAGGAGGAAGGCAAATGAATTTTAAGGAAAATACTGAAGGAAAAAAATGGAAATATAGTATTTGCCAATGGTGAGAGGAAGAAGCTTGGGAAAAGGGGAGGGGAAGAGGAAAAAACAAATTAAAATGTGTTATATAAAAGTACAAATTTCCCATGGTGAATGTGATCAGTATGTACTACAATCATGTACTGATAAAAAGAAAAAAGATTAGATAGGACTCCCCTCTAGGCCACTGAGGCAAGAATATCTGAGGGTCAAACCCAGCCTTTCTGATCCTATCTCAAAATAAAGAAAAAAATTAGAAAGGTTAGGAATATAGATCAGTGCAAAGACCCTTGGTTCAATCCCCACTGCAACTCCCTATCCTCAAAAACAGAGGAAAAACTTAAAATCTATTTTTGAAATACAAACACTTAGGGAGGTAGGAGCCACCTGAAATTTTAAATTCTCCAGTTAATCCCTAACCCAACAAACTTTGAAAACCATCTCCAAAATACTTACTTATATGTTTAGATTTTTGCCATTTAATTTTGGCCATACACTTTTGATATACATACTGATTACATTCATCATAGGGAATTTGTACCTGTAGATAATGTATCTTGATTCTTTTCTTTCTCATTTCCCTCCTCCCTTCAATATTTCTTCCATCCTTATTTGCAAAAGCTTTGTTTCCATATTCTTAGATTTAAAAGCTGTAGTAATCATAGCAACATAAAATAAGTTAATTTTGAATTTCACTTTGAAGATAGAACTATAAAAGTTCCATTTTCCCCTAATATAAAGCACAACTTGGGAAAAAACGTATTTCGTACACATGTAACTACTTGAATAAAATTCAGAATGTTCTATTTAACTAGATACACTTATGTAAGCAGTTAACCATTTATAACACATATAGTGTTTGAACTATCTCATATCTGTTTCATAGCAATATACATTCTGTTAAGCAATATTTTTAAATATTGGGAAATTCTACCGAAATGTATGTCTTATTGTAACATTGTTGAAATGTCATTTTTGACATGAGTATTCATTCTAAAATAGTTTCCCTATTAGATGCCTAACTTCAGCCATCCTGATTATATTGTATTGATGCTCATAACTGAAATTTAAAGAATTAGAGTGAATTTCAGCAAACTTACATGTATATCATAGGAAAGTAATACTAATGAATTTTCAAGCCTAAAATTTGCCAACTATGTAAAAGAAATAATGTTAAATCCCTGCATAAGTCTTGTCTTAAAAACAAAGTATATTTTTAATTGCATAGATTCAGACAAATTAAAATATATATCTAATTTTATCCCAAAGCTAAATAATTTGGGAATCATTAGTAGTATCTTATTAGTGAATGTAGCATGATTAACATTAAACCAAAAGTTGTTTTTAGTACCTCTGTTTCCTGATTCTTAATTTGATAAGTGATCACTCTTGCAATTTCTTTGACAGGCTTATGCAGGCAGGGATCTAGAGGAACAGTTGCGGTCTGTGTCAAGTGTCGACGAACTCATGTCTGTACTCTACCCGGATTATTGGAAAATGTACAAGTGTCAGTTAAGGAAAGGAGGCTGGCAGTACAATAAAGAACAGCCCAATCTCAACACAAGGACAGAAGAGACTATAAAGTTTGCCGCAGCTCATTATAGTGCAGAAATCCTGAAAAGTAAGTAACATACAAAAAATGTGTAATAAGCCTCCTATGTTAGGCTAGTGAAAGTTGCCAGCCTTTGTATCATTGAATATACCTGATGGTTTGAAAGTAAAGAATAGTAATGAATTGGTTTCAAAATAAAACATTCTATGACTTAATTTTGAGCGTTGATGATTTCTTAAAACATAAAGGTACATGCACATCAATGCAATTATGTTTAAAATTGAAGTAACATCCTACTGTAAAAATTTTATAACATGCATATTTAACACAGTGGATTAATGGCCATTTAAAGATTGTGAATCTACAAAATATCTCTCTGTATAAACTTTCCTTCTAACCTGAATTTACAAATGCTTAAATTCTCTGAAAACAAACCCAGATCACCTTTGCAAATGCAAATTGTTGGCTTGCTGCTCAAAGGATGCTAACACAGAGATGTACTTTTGTAAAGCTGATGAAATATTTAGCATGAAACTTAACAGAATGTGTCCTGTGAATAAAGAATTATAAAGTATGATGGACTAATTTTAAAGATAATTCTCTTTAGTTATTAGATGTTACTGTAAAAGAGTGATATTGTAATGTACTTTGAAAGCAAAAAAATGGCTTACAGTTGAGTAGCCAATAATTTATGTCTATTTCCTCCGACTTTTATTTTGGAGGAAATGTGGGAGGAATAAACTAGAACATTGAGGAAGTACATTTGTAATGCAGGAAACAGTCAACAATGTTATAGGTAACCTACTAACTCATTGTAAACAGTATTCTAAGAGAAAGCATGAAGAGATAGGAAATTTGATTTTCCTGAAAACAGTTAGTTCAGGATACAGGTTTTAATGGGTGGAAAATAGCCTTGCATTTCACTTAGCCATGACATTATCCGAAGTTGCCAAAGAGCCTGCCTGAAAATGATTTTTGAGTTGAGTCCAAAGCCATTGTTATCTTCTCTCATTTACATCTCGGTTTAAAATAAAAATATAATTATATTTACATGTGCTCCAAAACCAGAAAATGCTGCATACTGTAGCAAATGAGTGTGATCTATTTCTACACATCTTATAAACATCCGTATGTTAAACCCCCATTTTCTAACGTAAGAAAAACGAAACATAAGAGCTGCAGGAGAATGGTGCACTTTTTAAAAGCTTAATCCTGATTTCACTTTTTATTTGGCTACAGAAATGAGTTTCAGAAAGAAAACCTTAACTATTCTTTTAAATATATATTCCCATTCACAAGCCAGTTTAGGATCCCGGCAGCTATTTCTCTACATTTACCTATTATGCTTTACTCTGATATCAAATGCAAGTAACTTCCAGCTTCTCTGAACTTTCCCCCATGATGGTTTCTGAATAACTGAAGGACTTCCCTGTGACTCCACAGGTATTGATAATGAGTGGAGAAAGACACAATGCATGCCGCGTGAGGTGTGTATAGATGTGGGGAAGGAGTTTGGAGCAGCCACAAACACCTTCTTTAAACCTCCATGTGTGTCCGTCTACAGATGTGGAGGCTGCTGCAACAGCGAGGGGCTGCAGTGCATGAACACCAGCACCGGCTACCTCAGCAAGTCGGTAGGTGTTTCCTCCCAGGAGGCCTTTCGGGAGGACCTTTGCTGTGGGAGGCGGGGCCTTAAACTTCCGGTTGCATTAAAGTAACTTAGTTCCAGACGAAGTCTCTTATATTTTCCCAAGAGAACAAAGCAAATACTTCAATATTCTGTTTTTTTAATGATAGACTTTTCTAAAGAATGTAACTGATGCTTTATGGACTATTTTCATAGAGCAGAGTCAAAGCTTGATAGAGAAAATAATAAATACACACGTATATGCATATATGTATATATCCTGTGTATGTGTTGTTGATCTTTGGCAATAAAATAGTTTTAAGTGGTTAGAACTTCTTTCTAGTTACAGAGCTATAGCACAAATTCCACATGCCAAACTCCTAAATTAAATATATCCATGTATTCGGTAAAGCAGTGATGTAGTGTTGAAAGAAGTCAACAAGTGAAACGGCAATGGAGATAATTCTGACATTAAATCTTCAGTATTTTGAGTAACCTGTGAAGTCCATCACATTAGATGTTAAGCTGCTAATAAATAATCAATAAACTTTTTATCCAGTGGTTGGGTTTGGATGATTGTTTTTCAAAGCAGACACACAGATGTGTGTTTCTGTCTTGGGTGGAAGAGGAGGCTGGCTATAGGCAAACAGGCTTGTGTGCCCAAGGCACCTGTGAGTTTTTTTTTGCAGTTGTGTGTGCTACTGGCCTCCATAGAAGTTGAAGCAATCTAAGAAGTTGTTCTAATAGTGTTTCCAAGCTATTTTCAATTAAACCATCATCAGTTGTTTGGCTACATTCAGAAGTATCCTTTACCATTAGATGAATAGGGAACTGTTTGAAATGATATGAGATTTGATTTTTGTATGAGATATACTGGTAGAAAAGTTAATTCTATACACATTAGCTGACCTACATAATCAGAAATTTACAATATAGTATAATATAATATAGTGTAGTATAGTATAAATAAAAGTTAAGATTACTACCATAATACCTTCGATTGCATGTTCCGCCTAGTTGAAAATTGGTCTTTATGACTAATTTAAAGCTATGTGTAAAGGCGCCAGGGCCGAGAGAACACAGTGGTTCCCAAGAACTGATGAAGCCTACAATGCTGTTAACATAAAAATTAAAGGAGTAGTTATGTTAGAGGAAGTTATAGGCCAGGTATTCAAAGCTATGTTAAACATGTTGCTCTTATTCTAAAAGCAGTAGAAATTAGGGGTGGAGGGTGGAACATTCCTGTCATCTTAGCACTTGAGAGGTTGAGACAGGAGGATCAGCAGTTGCTTAGCAGCCTGAAAACAACTTAGAAACTTCACAAAATCTCATCTTGAAATAAGAAACGGAAAGGTCTGTGGATGCAGCTCCGTGCAAAGGCCCTGGTTCGTTTCCCAGGACCACAGATTCATTATTTTAACAAGCAATGCAAAGTCACTGAAGAGCCTTGATGCTAGAGACTGGGAGCATCCATCAGGTTTGAGTTTCTTACAGTGTCACATCTGCTGGGGATATAGTAGAGCATTCATCAGAAAGAGACAAGGCAGGACAGGATGTTTGGTGATTAGTTGGAAAGAGCATCAAAGGGATTTTGTAGTACCATGCTGGCCATGGACATGGAGATTAAAGGTACTGAAGGGAGTGGGATAAGTCTTTGTCCCAAAACACCTCTCATCCAACTTCATATGCTCTCCTTGTGTTTTGTCATCTATTCTTTTTGTTCCTCATAGGACTGACTTCTAAATCCTCATCTTCAGTTTAGATTTCACTCCTGTTTTCCATCATACAGTATCTACTGAAACTTGGCTTTTCCCCAGATCAGTCAGTCAGTCTCTCCTGTAATAGACTCCACTCCTAATTTCTGCTGCATTTAGAATAAGAGTAACGTGTTTATCATAGCTTTCAATATTTCAGTATCTGGCCTAATGAAGTATCTTCCTCTTCTCCAAATAAGCCAACAAGTAAATGAATATTTTTGGTCTTCGTTATTTTCTTTGTTGTCTGTTTCCACAGTATTCTCTATCTTAGTAAATGATACTGTCACATACACATTCAGTAAACCTATTTTATTCTTTGAACTAAAAGCTGTTAAGTGAACTGCACCTTCCAGACATCTCTAAGACATGTATGGGATCTTCATTCTGTTGATCCCGCTGTCATGTGGGTCACATTTATCTCTCACCTGCAGCATTGCCTAATAACTGGTCTCATAGTTCGATTTTTCTCTCCCTCCAGTGTATTTGCCGCATTTTAGTTGAGATTTCCTAAAACTATTTCAAAAGCATTGCATGCTGAGACTGAGCCAGCACTCAACCAATATATTTGTAAATTGGTATGTGCTAGTTGGGTTGTTCAAATAGTTGTCTGTTTTGATTGGTGTAAATGCTGTCAGTTATTAAATATTTTGAATGCACCCTTCTTTAAGACAAAATCAGTTCATGTGATTTACTGGTCCCTTTGTGACTTAACCAGCCACTCCATAAATCTCTAGCTTCAAACTTCTTTCCACCAGTACTTAAATGCTTTTAGCGCTTAGATTTGGCCTACATTTCACTTGCAAGTCACTACAAACTGTGTTTGAAGCATCCCCTTACCCACGAAGCACAGATATACATTTATCTTGTTGATTTCTGCTCATCTTAGGTATAGAGATAAATGACACTTCTATTACATTCTGTTGTATTTTCCTGTAGCATACTCTGTTGCCCATATATTAACACCATTATATCATCTGTCTGTCAGAGTGTTTTGTTCTCTGCTCTAAATTCCATCAAAGCAAAAATGATGTTTGGCTATTAACCTGGGGCATAATGTAATGGTTGGCACATAGTAGACACTTAGAACTGAACAGAATGAATACTTAAATAGAAGGAAACACATCAAAGATCAGAGGTAGAGTTACAAATTTGCTAATTTGGGGAGTTTATATATATTATGTCAGTGCAAAAGGCAGAAGAATGTTGGATATGTGATTCACAAGTTCTAGGGAAATGATTGGGTCTTACAGTATAGAATTAGGAGGAAGCATCGTATTGATAAATATTATTTGAAGCCTTAATGAATTTGTTAACTTTTACCAAGAAAGAAGAGCAAAAACTAATGCCAGCTTGAAACCAACATCATTATTCATTGTCCCATTCATTTTTAACTTCAGTTTTATAATGGTATGTTTTTCTGCTCTAAGAATCCACTCACATGTTTTATTTAGAGTAAAAGAATAATTTTAATTTTAATTTAGCTAAGCGAGTTACCTATGTTTTGTAATAGATAAACTGATTTAAAAATACTGCCTTAATATTTATCAAGTAATTAGTAGTACAAACATCATGAAAGGAAAGACAAAAGTTTATGGAAATGCATTTAAGGAGGTTTACAAAGCAAAATGGGTAGAGGAGGCAGGAAATTCCTGATGGCACAAGATGAGGTGCTTCCTTGTTCCTAATAATTGTAATTTGCAAAAGCTCATACTTAAGTAACACCTTTTTCTGCATTTACTGGAATGATTATATATAATGTAGTGTAAAATGGGAGTGTATGAGGGTTTTTTCCAAATATAAAGAAGTTTCTTATTAGTAAATTTGCATGAAGTAAAAAGTTTTTATTTCCTACTGGAAGTTCCAAGCATATTTTTTAGAGGAATCAAAGTCAATAGTTAAAGTTAAATAAATTGTAAGGACAACATAGCTTAAGTAGTGGTCTTTTATAAGTACTTCACAGAAATGTTTTTTACAAAGCTGTATGAAGGGCAGGTTGTTATCAGAATGTGTGAGTGAGAAAGCCAGCTGCTAGTTGGAAAGTGAAACCATATGCTGTAAGCATTCCAAAGTGAAGTAATCAATAACAACTGCTTCAAAGCCTGCTTCCACAATAATATCTAAGAAGCTTTGAAAACTCACTCAATTGAATGTCTTCTTGACCTCTGCCATAAACATGCTTTAAGTGTACTTTCTTATGAGAAGTTGCATATTTAGGAGGTAAAACCGAAAAATAGAAAGAAGTGTTATTGAAGGTCAGGATTTGGTGTAGAAAGCAGAAACAGAAGAAAATCATGTGCGTTTAGCCACATATTTGGATTGAAAAGTTATTTGAACGTTACTTTTTACCTTACATATTTTGGTAAAGATAGGAATTGTAAAAAAAAAAAAAAAAAAGATAGTAAGTCCATGAAGTCTCTCAAGAAGTCCTTGGAGTTAGCACTCAAGAAAATAAAATATATTTGCAAAGTCTTAAGAAAACAGCATAGCTTCCAGGAGCAATTAGTTAAAAGTTCTACATTGCTGTTTCAACAGGAAAGCTATTTCTTTTTTTTCATTATTTTGTGAAGAAATAAATACAAATAAATCCCCAAAGGCGTGTCCATTTATGTGTGATTTAAATTGAGTGCTTATGAAACTTTACAACAAAATATATTTAAACCAAAGTAAAATATGTAACTATATAATAAATCTATGAAGTATTATTTTGCACTTCAGTCAGAGATATTCCTTCTGTTAATTAAATAGAATGGTGTAATAGTCTAAAACATTAATTTATTCTGCTCTTGTACTCGGCAAATGGAATGTGATTTGTATTGTATCTTTAGCAAATGAATATTTGGCAACCACAGTTGTTGGGAATCATGTTTTATCCTGCTATAGATGAACATTATTATCACCAACAAACAGTTATCAGAAGTTTCAGGAATAACATTTGCCTTAAGAAAATAACTAAGGTGTCTATGAAAAATACCACTTTTGTATATCTAAATGTACTAATATTATTTGCAGATTCTATGCAGTATTTCTAAAACTCCTGAATTAAACTTTTAACTTCAGCTGTAGCTCTGTATGTGCATTTTACGTGTAACTATATTGATACTAAATCAATGCTACATGTAAATCTTTGAGTCTGTTTACTGTCTGGTGTTCTTTACAGACCCAATTTAAGTTCCATAGGCCCTGTCCATGTTCCATAGCTGTCTATATTATTGAAAGGCCCAGCTCAAATGCTGAAAATGAGCTCTCACTTTTTACCTTTTCCTGTTTTTTGGGATTATTCCTTTAAATATTCTGTAGCTTTTCAATATGATTTTATAGTTGTTGATCATACACTCCATGGGATATGGTTTGTTTTTGTTTAATGGACTGAAGGTCAAGTTATTTCAATTTAAATTTAATATGGTAAAAGGTAAACAATTTTAAGTACGGTAATATTTTCAAGGAAGGAATTTGGGTTTCATATTCTTTCAAACATTTCTTTTGAATGTAACCCAGTAAGGAACTTCTGTGCTTTTTTTTTTTTTGAGTAGCCTTTAAAATAAGTAGAAATGGGAATTGTTGCTTTACAACTGTTGCTATGCTGGGGTAAACAACCTATTAATGCTTTTATTTGAAGTCTATTCTTGTTGGTGAGACTCAAATATTAAATATTCTTATTTAAGAATGCCAGTAGGTAACAACCAGGAGCATACAATTGGGAATTCTTGCTGCTTCCTCTTGTTTATTACAATTTTACAGATTATGAAATCAGATTTCTTTTTACTATTTCCAGCTCTATTGAAATTGTATAAGTCTTTGTATAATTGTATAAATCTTTGTATAAGTCTTTTTTCATCTTCAAAACCAAAAACTCATTTAGCAACCATCTACTATTTGTATTTAAAAGTATATAACATCAATCTCTATATGCATTTTATTGTTATTACTTAAATCCTAAAGTAGATACAAATTAGAATGTTCAAGAAACCACTTCAGGGAAATAATTTTCAAGATACTGAATTATATTTTATCAAGTAAATTATATATCAATATGTATTAAATAAAAATATATAGAATTATCAGCTAGTGCTGAATGCAAACATTTTCTAGGCTGTGAATTTAGGTGTAGAACATGAAATACTATTATATACAGGTTAAAGCACAAAATAGTCTGAGCATGGTATAAGGACTCATATTTTACCAAAATATAAAATAATCCTATTATTTGTAACACCAGTATGTTTGGATAGATCTTGACTCTTTTGAGAGAAAATTATAGCTACTGAGTTGCTTCATATCTTCGTATAATAACATGAACAAGGGCTGGGGATTTAGCTCAGCAGCGTAAGTGCCTGCCTTACAAGCGCGCAGTCATGAGTGTGCTCCCTGGTACCAATAAAAAGAAAAGAAAATAGCATGAACAGGTTTCATATGGAAGTTAAATTCAGGTTGTTGCTTATTGACAGCATTTATGGTAAGGTGATATTTAAAGATTCTAATACGAGTATTTCCTTCTATTTTCTTCTGTCTTCTAATTCACTTTTACTGTCATCATTAATCTTGTTAACTGTGAGCTGCATAGAAGCAGTAGCCATTTGTGATTATTAAACAGAGATTCTCTAAGGAGCTTGGTAATCAGTAGTCACTGTTAAACTAAACAAGGAAAAGTTTTTAACCAGAAATTTAAAATTTCAGGATTCCCTTAACGAAGGTTCAGCTCAATCTTGGCTGATGATCACAAGGATGTAATAAAGAGGAGGAAGAAGTATCCAAACTATCCATCATGGAGTCACACCACTATAATCACTACTCTGTAGAGAATGGAGTCTTAGATTAGATAATTTTTTCAAGACAGTAAGTTGCACCTCCAAGACTCTAACTAATGTCTGGTTTTTAAAACTAAGCCCTCGATTATTCTTATGTAGTACGAGATAATCAAATAGGATAATCACTAGTTACAGTAGTTGACAAGTTCTGTGGGTTTATTCTGAAAGGGAGCCAGTGAGTTTTAAATGTATTCATAATTTTTACTTTTAAAAATGTATCATAAGCATGTTTTATCTGTGTCTCTGCATCCATCTTTAGTAACATAGTCTTTAAATATAGCTAGATGGTTTGGTTTATAGACAAAAAAAGCAAAATTTACTGTATTTATTAAAGAAATAGTAGGAACTTTATAATCATGTAAATAGAAAAACGAATCAATCATCATATACATATTAGTCTAGTATAGAAAGAAATTGTAAAATTAAACAATATATGACGAGTATATGATAAGAGTAAGCATAAATGCAGTTATGTCCTAATGCACACATATATGGTTTAGTCTCAGTAGCTGTTGCTAATGTTTTTAGATAGATAAATAAAACTCAATTATTAGCAATCTTTCTACATTTCATATTGGCCAAGTGCATGTTTCTTAGGATCCTTGACATTTTTCCACATTGACACCGTCAATAGAGAGTTAAGGAAACTGAAAAACACAGGGCAAGACATGAAGATGGAGGATTTGTTTCAAGAGGGTTTTTACTTTGGATTTTTAGCCTACTTACTCTTTTGGATCAAATTAACTGACCTCAAAGATTGGGGTGTAGCTCAGTGGTAGTCCTTGTTTCTAACTGCACTCTTGATAGTGCTGGAAGACTCTAATTATGGATGTTATCCACCCAGAAATAGAAGATTCTTAGGATGCATAGTGCTCATTGTGGTTTTTTTTCCCCCTTTGGAAAACAGATCAGGTTGGCATCCATCCCTGGGAGCAGGAATGATGTTGCCAGGGGTCAAAGGCAGTAAAACATCAACTCTTCTAGATAGCTGTTATCTCAAATAGTGATTTATCCTCCACTGTCAGGATCTTTGCTGCCTTCTGTCACATGAAACCGTGCCAAATCTTTCAGTGATCACAACCATTCTATAAGCAACAACATTCCCGGTGGCCGGAGCCATCCCTGAGTCCCTTCTCTCCAGCCATATGGGGCCTGTCTCATTCCTCGATTCCTGCTGCTTCTCTCCTAGCTCCTCCACCCACTCACAGTCCATCTAGCCATTTTGGGGACCCTTGTCTCCTATCAGTTCTTACTGTGTTTGGTATCCCAGAGACATTTAACTGTGACTGCACAGTTTTTTTTTTTTGAAGCTTTCTTCTCTTTCTTTGACTTCCTTTGTCTTAACTATACTTTCTTCTAGTTTTTCATCTCCATGTTTATTGGCTTGTTTACACCCCTTTAATGTTCCAGCTTCCCAACTTTCTATTTTGACCTTTTCTGTTTTCATTTCACAATTCTAAGTAATTTCATCAGTGTCCAATACTCTACAAGTTATGTGATTATATGGCTCTCCTAGAGCTCTGAACACATCTACCTATTATAAATTCTTGAACTTTTGTTTGCTGACCTGTGCAATTTCCTGCCATTCACACTATTTCAGTGTGTAAATACCTCTTTGATAAATTATATAAACAGGAAAAATAAGGGCTGGGTATATGGCTTTGTGGTAGAACTCTTGCCTAGTATGTGCAAGACTCTGAGTTCCATCCCTAGCAACTCAAAACAAGATAGGGAAGGAGAGGGAAAGAGTGAGAGAAAGGAAGAAAGAAAGAGAGAGAGTGAGAGACAGAGACAAAAAGAGAGATAAATTTAAAAATTCTTTGTACCACTCTGTCTTCTCTATGCTAATTTTTCATGTAGATTCTCTAAGAAAAACAAAAATTCTAATACATTTTGATGTTACAAAAATTCTCTGTTACAAAAGTTATTTGTAATGCAAAGAATTGCTATCATTTCACCTAATAAAAAGGTTTTACTCAAACAAATATCTTTAGAAGAACTGGTTGAAATCATAACTCTGACATATGATGAGTCCTGCCTTGGGGTTATCTATGTCTTACAGTATTCTGGAAAATAGCTAGAATTTGGAAAATTTATGTAAAAAATAACATCTGTGTGGCAAGGTACACATCACCATCATATACATTAGGTTGTGTAGCCTTTAACCATCCCACAGAATAATGTGTCAGATTTGCTGTTTATTGAAAGAAAAATAAAGCTAGCAGTGGTTAAATCACTTTCCCAAGTTCATGCAACTTACAGATGAAGGAGATAAAAAAACTGCTTTGTCCTATTCCCCTTTGTTCTAAAACATACTGTACTGGTGCTAATAAAAGAGCTGAATTTTTGAGTGAATGAGCAATGAATAGAATGTATATCTCATAATTTAGATATTTACTTTTTCATTAATTAGTTTTATAGTAACAATACAAAAAGTTTAAAAAATTATGTATATAAATCGTGTACTATGATTTTTAATACAAGTATACATTGTGCAGTCAGGTGAAACCTAGGTGTGTTGTAAAGCAGATATTATTTCTTTCTAGCAAAAACATTTAAAACCTTTTTGTAGCTTGTCGAGACATCCAGTGCATAATCACTCCCTGTACTCATTTTGCTGCACAGTAGCGCAGTAGAACTTCTTACTTCTAACTGCACCTTAGTGCCCGTTGATTAACCGCTCCTCATTTTTCCTTTCCCTCCTCCCTCCCGAGCCTCTCCAACCATCACCCTATCTTTAATGTCGATGAGATCAACTCTTCTATATTCTACATATGAGTGGGATCATGGAGTACTTATTCTGTGCCTCGCTTCTTTGGCTTAACATGATTTCCAGTTCTATCGATGGTGTCGCCAATGTTTAAAATTCATTTGAAAAATCTGTTGGTATGGGCAAAATTGGCAGCTGCTTCTATGGGATCCTCAGTATTTTCAGTCATCTTCAGTGGATGGCGTGCACCTCTGGCAAGGGGCCAAGTTTCAAGGCTGTGGTTGTGTCACTCATTTTGGCACATTTCAGATCGCCTTAAGGCTACCACGAAGACCTGGCTCAGTTATTCTTAGACTACTACAAATTTATCTTCTCAAGCAGTTAATGGACATAATTTCACTTTTACCATTTTAACTGGCAATAATTTAGAGATTAACCTGAGCAATTTACATCCACTTAGTTTTGCTTCATCAGTCCATTTGTGGTTTTGATTTAAAACATTATTTTATGGCGGACCACTCAATTTCTGTGTAAATTAGCCCCTCAGCATGAAACTTCGGTTAAACTAAATTTTAAGACTCTACTACAGAATCATGTAAGATGTCCTATCTTATTTTAAACTCAATTTCATAAGGCCTTGTTAGGATTGAAGAAACATAGCTTTATCTATAAAGTACTGATTGTTTGTTTTTTATATATAATAAATTCATTAGATAGCTGAAGCATGTAAAAAACTACTTTGAGGAAGAAGATTAATTTGGGATGAAAATTAACTTTACTTTGATGAAATTTATGCCTATGTATTTATTCCCATAAGTAGGATTTAACCAAGTGTTTCCAGCTTATGTGGCCAGTAACTTTACCACTAAATCACATGGATGTTGGTAGACATGATAAGTGCCACTTTTTAAATTCCTGGATAGTTTAAATTTTGCAATCAAGTAAATTAGGATTCTGAAAGAGTTACTTTTCCTTGCACACATTGCTATGTCACATATCTGCTCTGTATTTGTTAGTTGGTTATCATAATTCTAATATATTTCAGAACTAGTGATATGAGATAGTTTTATAATTATTTTGATTAGAGATACTGTTTAGGAGCAGTTTCTCTTCTGTAATCATGCCAAAAAGTAGTTTGCTGAATGTGTTATGCAACACTACCTAATCTTAAAGAGCTAATCTCACTCTTTTTGGACCCCAGCATTTACCATAAAAGTGCTTTGTAGCATCTATATAAATTTTTTCTTCTTTTTTTGTCCCTTCTTTGTAGTTGTTTGAAATTACAGTGCCATACAGTGGAGGCCCCAAAGCAGTAACAGTCAGTTTCGCCAATCACACTTCCTGCCGGTGCATGTCTAAACTGGATGTTTACAGACAAGTTCACTCCATTATTAGACGTTCCCTGCCATCAGCATTGCCACAGTGAGTATGAGTTAAACCCACTTCTTCTGCATCCTCTACTAATACGAAATTATTTTCAAGTATACACAAGTTTATTAAAAGAAGTTTTTTGAAATTTACTATGCTTTGCATCAAATACAAGACAAATTTTATAGTATATTATGAAAATAAAATTAAACCAAAACAGAGAAGCCCATTTTCTAGGCAAGGCAATATGAAAACAATAATTCTATGAAGTAACACATCACACTAGTTTATGCCATTATTTAGATATCCCAATTGATTTAGCATTCATGAAAATAGGTGTGCTAACTCATAAACAATGTTAATGTTTAAAACATTTAAGGCTTGATAAAGTTTAATTAAAAATAAAAAATAACCTAAAACAAATACATTTATAACTTTTAGCACTCAGTTATTTTTCTTATAATTTCATGTCATTTCTTTCATATATTTTCTTATGTATAATTACAGTATAATTGAAATTAGATATAGATATGTCAACCAATTTCTTTTTTCTGCAAAGATTGACTTTTGAAGCAGTATTTTATTACTTGAAAGATTTTTTTTCTGATCATATTATTTCTCATTAACCTTCAAACTATCATTTGTTATTCAAGTTGCATTCCTATCATTTTTTTAAAATTTTGGCTAATACCAGAAATTGATCACTGAGAAGGAGGTAAAGAAAGCGTTACATCTTCACCCTCTGAAAAGTTTACGCTGAATCAGTATGCAACCCTCTTTGAGCTCTAGGAAATTTCTACCTCTAAATAAAAATGCTGCTGTTTGTTTTTACGATTTCCAATGCATATGGAATATAAATTTTAAAAAAGATCATATAATTCCAACATTTATTTTTTTAAAAAAATATAAATAAATTGATGGAAAAACTTATGCATTACAACAATGTAAGGAAATCTTTCATCTTGGGCAACTCAGCAATAAAGATAATATGCCAATAGTGATTTTCCCCACTGAATTTCTTCATACTGCTCTACTTAGTGTGGCAGATGAGAGACCCTATCCAGAGAATCTGTCACCAAAACTTAAGGATAGTCTAATTCGAGTGACAAAAATCTTTTCTTGTCATGAAGAAGACAAAATCTTGCAAGCATCTCTGAATAAATTTATGCTGATATAGAAAGGCCTAGAAGTCCTGAACTAAGCAGTATATCCTAGGCCTAGTTTCCTTACTGCAGTCCTAAGAGTTCGATTTCTTTTCTCAGCCCTGTTTCTCTGGCAGCTCATCCATTCTGAGAACTTCAGCCATCAGCTCTGTTCTCATGATTTCCAAAATTACATTTGAAGATCTGATCTGTCTTCACTGCTACTACCAGTATTTCTTCTAAATTATTTTACATTTCTATGTAATTATAGTATATCTAAGTGCAAAAACAAAAGCAAACATTTACCAAGTCCTTTTTATTATTCTACTACTCATGGCAGTATTGCCTTTTATTCCTTGAAGCCTTGGAATCACACAGTTGCCATTCATTACTTCTTTATCCCATCCAAACATGACTGGTTATTTTGAGAGAGGGAGAGATAGCATTTTCTGTCCTGAATTTGCAGTTCATCTGCGTCACTTGCATCCTTCATGCACTTCACTCTGTGTGTATGCTTGAATTAATGCAGTGCTGTCAATACCAGTTTTCTAGTATCAAGTCTTTCTCTGACTCCTAATGACCTTTCTTCTTTGTTTTGTCTTTCATTATTCACCAAGTCTGTTTCAGAAAATCTGATTCCCTGAACAACAAATTCATTTTCTGCTCTATGTCTTGTTTCTATTCTTCCCTAGATTGAAATAAGTTCTCAGTTTTTCTTTGCCTTTCTACAACTCTACCTGTTTCTCAGAGTTCAGGTGAATGTCTTCTCCAGCATTTCCTTAGTCAGAGTATCACAGTGACTGTTGCTTCTTGAATACCTGGAGCAATTACCAGATTTGTAATATGTCCTTACATGGCTTCCTCAATGGCTATAAAAATTGCCTATGAAACTGGATCAAGAGAGTGTTTTAGGTAGTTTAATATCTTCCATAATATCTGACTAAAAACTCTGAAAAATCATCCATCCATTGCACTGTTCTTGGTCTTTCACTTACACTGTCTCATTTAATCTTCACAAAAAATTTTTATGAGGTTAGTACTGTTTGTCTTATTTTTCAGATAAAACAACCACCACGTACAAAGTTCTGGAGAGGACTGAATGAAATACTGAACCCTTTGTGAAGTCCTTAGGATAGTATCTGTCATGCAAAAGGCAGTCACCAAAGAACAGACATGCTATCATTAACATCCAAATCTGATTTATACTTTTCTCTCTTTTTCATATGTTTTCTTTACCACTAAATAAAAGAAATATATTATATTCCAACCCATATATGTGTGATGTATATGCATGCATATATATGTTATATAATATGTATGTTATATAACATAGTTTTAATATAACTTATAGTTTTAAGTTATAACTTTATATGTAGTCATATGAGTATAAAAATTTTAAAAAATCATTTTAGTTTCCCTTATTATACTGCTGGCAAATCTTTTTCATTTTCCCCTTCCCAAGAATTCATTCATACTTTCCATACTCACTCTCACCATGAAATTTTAATGCCACAGATGATAATTTAAATCTCTTTATGGACTGCTTGTATATTTGAACTTTATAAATCTGAGTGAAGTTTAAAGTTTACTTTTTTTCAATATAAGGTAAAACAACAAACTGAAACTGTAAGTTAAAAGTTAAATTAAAAATTTTAAATCTAAGGTGTATTAGTGAACCCCTGTAATCTCAGTGCACTGAGAGGCTGATTCATAAGGTTACAAATTGGAGCCTGACCTGGCCAACTGAGAGACATATGTAGCAAGACCTCATCTCAAAATCAAAAATGAGAGCTACTGATGTAACTTATTGCAAAGACCTTGAGTTCAATCCTCAGTACTTCCAGAAAATAAATCTGATAATTCACAGAAAAGAATGACTGTTTTTCCTGAGGAATAAAATGTGAAGGTAATATATTTACATAAATGATGACAGGTCAAATTACATGTGCAAACTAGCAATTGATATGAATGTATAACAATACAAGTATAAAAGTATTTACATACCTCAAATCATTTTACCAAAAATGTAAACTTTTAAGAATTTTATTGGTACATTTTAAATGTATATAACGATAGGGAATTTGTACCTGTACATGATATGTCTTGATTCTTCTTTTTTTTCCCCAGTCCCCTTCTCTTGATTTTTAAGATAATTATTTAAAACATTTAGAGAATTTCACTTGTAACTTTGCTGGATATGAGAGAACAACTACTATTAACTTTGTCTGGTTGATGTTAATTCAGATACTGTCACCTTTTATCCTGTCAACATTTAACAAAATCATTTTGTGCATAACTTTTGTAGGGTTAATTATAAACCATAAACAATTTGCATTTTAATTATTTAATTTTCTATGCTCAAGTCAAACTCAAAAACAAAGGACCCTGCATATGCAGTATGCACAAGGCAACCAGTCACAGCAGAGGGCACAGATAGGTACCTCCCACTGAGTGATTTTGAGATTGCAAAAGCAACAAACATCCCCCCACAATCCCCATCTATTCACCATAACTTCACATGCATATTTTCTGGAGATGTCCTGGTGCCAGCGCACTTATGTAACAGCTAATAAAGCCCAATAAAAGTTAAGTAGTGAAGAATACAGTTTAGTTGGGTTTTGGAAAGCCTAAGTCATTGTAAGAATGAAATAAATCACCCCCATAAGCACATTTTTACTGTCTTAAAGATGATATTACTCCCATTATGAGTGTGTGATTTATTGCATGTGATACACCTAAAATATTTTTTTATTTTCAATTCTATTTCTTTTCTTGACAAAGTTGGCCTTTATCCAGTAGTGAATTAAGCCTACAAACTAATAAAAAGAACTATTATAATGTATACATGACAGATGAATACCTGTGTTATCAAATTCTAACCTTGCCTAAGAGTTAAGAAAAACACCACAACTGCTAAAATTAGAAAGACTAACAAAACAAGTGTTGGAGAGGAAGTGGTATAACTAAGACTCATATAATTACTCATAGGAGTGTAACATGGTTCCACCATTTCTCCAAGCAACTTAACAAATGTTTATGAACTTAACACATACACTTACAATGTGATCTATATATTGCCTTCCAAGGTACTATCAAATTATATACATACATGCATATTTCCACACAATAACTTGTCCACAGATCTTCAATAAGCAGTAACTGGAAACAACTGAATGTCCATCCAAGATGAATGGATAAGCAAATTGCAGTGTGTCCATGGAGTAGAACATTGCAGAGCAATGCAAAAATGAACTGTAGAAATGCACAATGATATGAGCAGATGTCAAAAAAACATTAATCGTGGTGCAATAAGATAGATGAATACAGTAGATGTGTTGTGATTTGATTTGTATAAAAACCTAGAAAGGACAAATACAAACTAGATTGAGAGAAAGCATTTCAGTAGATTAAGAGAATATTGGAAAGGTTGCCTGAACAAAGGAACATTATAGTGTGATAGGAATGTGTATTTTGTTTGTGATGGTGGTTTCATGGGTACATAAACTTAGGAGAAGACAGCTAATTTAAAAGTAGAGCATTTAATTATGTACAATTTATTTCCAAAAAATCAACAGGAAGAGTCCGTTTATCAATTACAATTTCGAAATTAGTTTAGGTTTACTTTGTAACACCTGTATGAATTTAAGTGAAATGTTTTGCAGCACTAGATTGAACCCAGGGTCTTGACACTGAGCAATCTCTCCAGCTCTTTTTTTTTTTAATCTTGAAACAAGGTCTCACTATGCTGAGCTAGAATTTGTGATCCTCCTACCTTAACCTCCCACAATGCCATAGGTGTGTGCATTTAATCCTTTAAGGTTTCTCTGTTTCTCTGGAGAGGATTCCCAGAACTGTAGTTTGAAATTTCATTCAGATGTGAGAGATTCCTAGTTCCATACCGTTGTTGGCTCTTATCATTGTCAAAAGGGAGACAAAACATGCATTTCAAATGTATGGCATTTTGTTTATATTATGATGGAGTTAAAAAGATAGCAGAGCCATTTGTTTTTCATTATTTATGAAATAAAACTAATTAAACATATCAAATGATTCATAGGTGAGTCACTCATAAAATATTTACTGAGCTACTGAAATGGACAAAGTATGTTTTTGGTGAGAGAGAACAAAGATGAGCTTAGCTGACTCTTAACTTCCAAGCACTCTTGGTCAAAGGAAGGGCATACTGTATTTAGGGCATTATTACTGTGTTTTATTTTGCTAAATATTACTAAGTACCAGATCCACACTGTCCTGTGGCTTGTGAGAGTCCTCCAGGTTGTTTCCTTTGTGCATGACAGAGCAGGCTGAGGAGTGTAGAGGCTGTAGCAACTTGCTGTTTTGAAAATTAATTCCCAGATTTTCAGCTTTTCTGGTTTTTGTAAATTATGTAAATTTTCTTATGACTATTTTATCTATGAAAATGCATGGGAGTAAAACAATAGTATTACATGTCTTAATCTTTCATAATCAGTCAATTCAGTAGCATGCTATAATAGATATTATCTGATATCACAGAACATCATAATATGTTAACACTAATAATGCCTAATTGTAGAGATATTAGGATGCTTATAAGCATTAATCCATATCCATGTTAGTATAGTGTCTGATATGCAGTAAGCATTCAAGATGCTATTGTTACTTTTTATAAATAAGAAATTTGTGTTTTTGACCTCTTAATATATATAGTGATAATTAATCATCTAAAAATTGTCCAAAACAGATAAAAATTCAGCTCCTTTTTCCTTGGAAGCCAATGCTTTTCCCTTGATATCATGTAGAATTTTTAGTAATCATAGCGAAACATTCAAATCTCAGTGTCAGTAGCACTAACGTATATCATAAATTCCAGGGATAGCAGTGATTACTGCTAATTGAGCAGTCAGGTATTAATATTCCTATGGTTGTTTCACAGATTATTTTCTTTCTTTCCAATTATTTCCTCTCATACTTTGAATTGAAACACTGTGCATATCCATAACCCCTTTATTATGGCAGGAGCCACTAGTAAATAAACAGCAATAACCCACATTTTTCTGCTTGATAGAAGTAATATTCAGCCATCAAATATTTATATCAAGTCTTCTATCTGTATAACACTCCACTAGAAAATATGGGAAATCTAAAAATAAGCAGTATATTTCCCTAATTAGAGAAATTCATCTTCCAGAGTACAAACACTTGCATTTCTAATGTAATACGTATACAAGACATTATGTTGTGTTTGCTTTATTCAGCAGTTTGTGAGCCTACTAGGGACTAGCATATTATTATATGCTAGGCTACAGAAATCAAAGATGGGAAGGATTGCTACTCTAGAAGAAGTCTTATATACAAATAAGCCATGCCAATGTATAGATATAAGCATGGAAAATGAAGCATACTGGATATGTATATGTATGTGAGTTGAAGAAGTGTATGGATCCAGACAAGTCATATTTACTTGACAATCGCTAAAATATACTTAAGGATGCAGTATTTGCACTTTTGTGTTTTAGAAAAAATAGCCCTGGTGGCATAATGCATAGATTAAAGGAAACCAGAAAGAAGTAGGAAAACTGGTGGGGATAATTCAAGAAACACATAATAAGGGCAGTAGTCAAGGAGAGAAAGAAGAGATGGGAAAGTATTTGAAATAAAGAAAACATGTAACTCAGGAGTTGCATGTGAGGGATGATACTGGCAAAAGTTGGTAGTGAAACTCTTCGGGGAATAATCAGAAAGACAGGGAATGCTGCCCGCTGAGTAAGAGAACCAAGAGTTTACGTGTGTAGTTTGAGTGTTTGCACCGTTTGTACTAACACAGAGTGGTGGAGAAGAATGTGTGAAGTAACAGGAGGAGAGCAAGCACAGATGAATCCATAGAGAAATCAACACTTAAGGCAATATTATAGGAATTATAATCTGAGCAGGAGAATGAGAAAGAGCAGTTAGAAGACTTAAGTTGAAAAACTTGGGAGTAAGGATATTATAAAAGCCATCTGAGACAAGGAAGTAGGAAGCTTGAAAAAGGACAAAATGGTGAGAGGGGTCAAGTATTAGAAAAATTCAAGACTGACTAGGACCATCACCAATAGTTGAATGGCATGAAGTGGAGATAATATATGTATTTATTAATAAGCAACTGTGTAGTAGGCTCAGAGGAGAGAGTGCTTTGAGAATGAGGGAGAGAAACCAAGAAAGTAAAAAAGAAATTCCTTTTTACACATGAGAAACCAAATCAGACTGTTAATTTCCCCAGTCACACAACCAAAATGTAGCAAAGCAGAAATTCAAACTGAAATTGTTTAAGTATAATTCATTTCTAGATGTAGAGTCATTATTACACTTTGAATTTTAAGTTTTTAAAAATTCAAACATGTAGGAAAGGGTAAAAACAAAAGAAAACATGAAATTTAGCCAATGTTGTTATAGTTACTTAAGGTACAACCCAAAGCCCCAGTAGTCATTTTTCACTCTCCATTTGCACAGGTAATCACCACTCTGAAATTATGCTCATTTTTGTTGTTGTCTGCTTATGGCATGTGGATGTATATTCGCTTACCACAGAAATTATATAGTATGGCTTTGTGTGCTTGAAATTTTATACTGAAATGCTGACATTGCTTTCTTCTCCTGGAATTCTGTTTTACAGACATAATCTTCTTGCAATCTGTAAACCCACGTTATTCCTTTAGTAACCTTTGACAGATATTCAATTAAATGAATATTTTCATGTTTTACACTATGACGCGATGCCGTACGGAAGTCAGGATATTACAGATCAGAAAGAGTGCAAAGGAGAGAGAGAGCACAGAGAGATGTCAAGTGCCTGGAGGTTAATAGTGGTTCATCAGGGAGCAGGGAGTATCCCTGAAGATGTAAGAAAACAGAGCATTCTGACAAAAGGTTATAAGATAGAATAATTTAATTGGATTTTTATATGTGAAACCAGTAGTATTTAAGTAAAAATAAGACGAAATCTATGCCTCTAATGCTAAGAACACCAGCCTATGGAGTTTCACTTTTTTTGCAGAAAGATTGGGGTAGCATTGGAAATTTTGTGAATAGAATAATGAGAAAAAAAAGTTTAGCAGAGCAAACAGGTTTCTTGGATTGTTCTTAATGCGTATAAAAGCAGAAGGTACATATTTGTTCAGCTGATAAAGAAGCTATGTCATTCTTTGGGGGACAGTCGTGTTCTTGAGAAACATGAAGAGAGGGGGTAAAAAGGATGATTAAAAATAGATAAATCTAACCCTGCAGGCTAATTGTGTTTTTGTTAACTGTTTTCAGTTTTTGTAAAAATGTTGGCAGTATTTATGAAATACTAAATAAAACACATTTGCTTATGAGATTTTCTACTTACTGGGATTGAAGGAAAGTTTCATTCTTGTAAGGACTTTCTTAGCCAAGAGGCAGCGTAGACTTACAGTCCAGGCATCGTTGATTTGGAACTTGAGTGCTGTCTCTCTTATTAATCAATAACAGATCCTTATCCAAATGCTTAGAAACTTGGATACTCATAAGTTTTCATTTTTTCCTATTTAATTTCCCTTTTAATTTGAAGGTCATATTTTGTTGCTTTTAAAAAAATATAAATAGAAGTAACATGATGAAATTAGTTTACTACATTGTATTAAGACACAAATGTAGAGATAGTATAACTGTCCATTAAATCCAGACATAGTCTTGTATCAGTTGATCAGAAACTACTTTTCTCCCACCATTTTAAAGTTTTTTGTTTGTTTGTTTGTTTGTTTGTTTTAGTACTGGGAATCCAACTCATGACCTTATGCTTACCACTGAGCTATATCCGTGGCTCGTCCAGCACTTTAAAATACACACAGTTTGTCTGAAAATACCCTCTTTGAAAGCTGAAAATCTTGAGTCTATAATGCAATTTGTTTGAAGTCTTAATTTATGTATATGTTCGTGTTCTTTTCTACTCACTGTGTAAATACTATCAAACACCTTCAAATATGTACCTATTGCTATCAGTCAATTTTCCAATGACAGCTAGACAAGAGACTTCAGATTGTGGACCATTATCTGCTGTATACTGTGCCTACCTTTGTGATTTCTATCTTCTAAAGATGATCAATCCCTGAGAGAAAGAAGGCAAGATCTGTATTATGGAGGATTCCCTCAGTACCTCTCTGCATTTATACTATGTCTGTGATGATTCTAAAAGGCAGTGGCTATTGGATCAAAGATCCTTATAAGCTAGATCCTTGTAAGTTCTACCAAAACATATTAACAATTACTTTTAAAAAATGTCATTATTAGATCATCTCAAGCATTTGTTTTTAAAAAATGCTTGAAACTTCATTTTGAAAGCAATTTTATGATTACAGAAAAAACTGAGTAGAAAATTATAGAGTCCTCATAGGTATACTTCCCTGGCTAATGTTCTCTGTTGTCATCTTTTTGTTTTGTTGTTGTCGTTCTCCTTTTGTGTCTGTTTTTTTAATGAATTCTGGTTATGTTAAGGTAATAAAACCACTGGCTTTTGTTGATACACAGTTTTACTGAATTTCAGGGAACTTTTATCCATTCTCTGATCTGGCTGTGGTAGATTGAATTAAATGTAGAAATAAACACTGACAACCTTATAGATAGAATAACTATTAGATTCCCATTGTTTCAATCTACTAACACTTCTCTACACCTTGCATGTCTAAGCAAATAAAAAAATAAGTAAAAGGGCAAAGAATAATCCTCAACTTGTCCATGACTTGTTTCCTCATGCCCATTTCTGACAGCCATTCACTTAAAAATCAGGCAATCCTGTACTTAGCCAATCCCTAACATGAGTTATGTTTTATATCCAAGTCTTGGACTGGTTGAGCTTTTGTAAATGCAGATTACTGAGTTCAAATAGCCCATTATAATAATACAAAAGGGAAAAATGAGCTTTGTCAGTGAGTTATTAAAGGTTTACAACTATTGTACTAGTCTTTCAAATATTAGGCCTGGAAAAATTCTTAAAATCATAAACTTTTTATCAGTGAAGCCCTGCCTACCTCTGCTCCTTTGACATCCTAACAAACCCTAACTCTGCCCACTATTCTTCCTGTCTGTAGTTAGTGGAACACAGGCAACAACAGACATGACTACAAACTCTTGTGAAATCAGTATCATTTAATACAAAAAAGACAAGTGAATGTATTTCTAATTTCACACACAATACTGAAAATTTTACTTAATGATACAGATTTAAGGGTTTTTTTGTACTGTTCTCCTCCTCCTGTCTTCCTCTTTCTCTCCCTCCTCTTCTACCTTCCTCTTCATTGTGTGTGTGTGTGTGTGTGTGTGTGTGTTGGTGACTAAGCCACGACTCACACATGCGAGGCACTGATCACAGGCTCTACCACTGAGCTATGCCACTAACCTAAAAGCCACTTTTGCTGACCAAAACAAGCATGAAGGAGGGATGTATGTGTGAGGGTTGGCATGTGCATCTTCATGTGTGTCTGTGTGTGCGTGATTGAAACAAAATTTCAGAGAACAATTTGCATCATATGTACTCTAGTGGTCTGTATTTTATTATATGCCATTCTGTTACATTAGAATATTTATTTCCCAGCTCATGTGATGGATTTCATGATCCAGTAATGAGCTGCAACCAATAACTGGAAAAACACGGGCTAAGGTAATAGAAGCATGAATTACATAATAATGAAATAAAAATGTCTTTCTGCTCCTACCTCTGCAGCATTGTACCACCTCAAGCCAGAATGACACTGTGTTAATTGGATAGCATACAAATCTTTAATGACATTCTTTTGAGAAGTTTGATAAATACTGTCTAAATTTATCTTGGAACAATGTATATTCATGATTAATGCAGAAAATGACAAAATCGTAAAATAAGACTTGGCTTTGAAATCTAACATTATTAGGGAGCTGTAACATTCTCCAGGAAATATAAAGTGATAACCCTTAAAATAGTACACCTAAATACTATCTGCCACATAACAGAATTATATATATAAACTCTCTTGAGAAAAGAAATAAAATACAAATTTAAAAATTAAGAAGAGGAAGAGCATACTGGGTATCACCACCCTGAACCAGAATAAACTTCTGAATATGCATTTTTCTCATAACTTCTCTGAATATACATTTTTTTAAGGAGAGGGTCCCTGAATTTTAATGCTGGCGTTGAACTTACAATGTATCCCATTCTGGCTTCTGACTTGTGGCAATCCTCCTGCCTCAACCTCCTGAATGCTGGATTTACAGGCACGCACCATTTACCACTATGCCCAGCAAATTTTCTCAGTCTTAACTCTGATAATCACATGACTTTTTACATTTTCAAAATTAAAAACAAAAGGACATGTAGTGAATGCAGGATAAAGCAAATCAGTGTTTATATGAAGATTCTTAAAAGCCAGTATTTTAGCGTAATTATCAGTATTAAGTCAGAAGATTATCTAGTTAAATTTTTGGTAATGTTAGATTGGATTTCAAAATAGCAAATGGAACACTTTTTCCCCTAGAAATATATGTAGGAATCTCTTGCTTAATATCAATAATCTATTTTGAAAACTGTACCTTGCAAGCATGTTTTAAATCACTTTACGTGGGGAAAAATTATTATTAACTGTAGGCAAACCCCAAACCTGTAAGTAGCCATTTTCCTATAAAGTTACATACATAGTAATGTCTATAGAAAGGTAACAACGTATCTTGATAGGATCTAAAATGGTACACATTGCTTTGTGATCATGCAGCGTTTATTACTGTTATTAACATATAGTTGGTTGTGCATCGTTACGTGCACTGCTGCATGCTACATGAGAAGCTGTTAGTTTTTGATTGGGTGTAGCAAATAACAAAACAATGAAATGTCCAAATTCAAGTGGACACCCTGCACTAGCTTTTTTCCACTAAGCTAAAGGAGACCTGACATTTGAAGGGGACAGCAGAAGAGGATGGACACAGGGATGGGCTGAGAAGAGCGTGTGGCAATCCATGCTAGGTGACCACGCTGCTACAGAGACTGCTGGACAGGACAGCTCTGATGAATCCTCGGATGTGGTGTTCAGACTGAAGGAAGGCACATTTGCTTATTCTGTCAAAAATTTGTTCATATGATTTTTTAAAAAATCAGGCTGATTTTTAAATAAATTACCAATTTACTATAAACCAGGATGTCTCCGATAGTAGATCTTCTACTGGTCATTCAGCTCCCTCAGGCTTCTGATGGCCATCTTGACGGTGACTGCAGACGTGGCGTGTAAGTCCAGGTCTGCCAGCCAACATTTTCATGCAGGACCCACAGTGCCAGCTCCTATAGCCCATCTGCCTCTTCCTCTTGGTCTTACCACTGAAGGAGCAGGTGTACTGGCAGTATTGACTAATTTCAATTTTCTTCACCATTTTCCGAAAGAAGGTACCATGGCGGGTCCCATATTTACCAATGATTTTGACATCTGTGTGTTTGGCCACATTGACACAGTCTAGGTCTCCCTTCCCAGAGAGGACAAAATCAGGCTATTTTTAAAAAGAAAATAAAAGAAAGGTCTGGCACCATGTCGAGTATGACTTTGTGGAACTTCTTTTCCCAACACCTAAAACCCATGACCTGTTTACATGCAGAACTCTTCTACAAATGTCTACAGGCGATTGTTGTCTTCTGTCAAGCTAGAGTGCAACTCAACCTTCTTCCGCCACAAAATGTTGTTCACAACATTGTATTGAAATAGACGATGAGAACGATGTAAATAGTTATTTCCACTTGATATCTCCACAAAGAGCCATTGAGAAATGAAGTAGTAAGAGATGTATATATTCTCTGAGGTTATTAAAAGCCAACTTTCCTTCCACTGGGTAGACATCAGCCAGGGAAACGTTCTGTGGGACACACTTGGATTTTCTTCTTCTTCTCACAGCGAAGATCTGTATTTCATAATGTTTTAAGTTTTTATAAAAATTTTTGAAAAAGCCAAAAATTTGAAGCAATTTAAATAGTTTCCATAACAAATTAATGTAATAAATTGTATTTATGTGTACTATTTTAAGAATATTACACAGCCACTAAAAATAATGGCATAGAACTTTATGAAGAAACATGTAAAGGTGCCTGTAATGTATTGTGTAGTGGAAAAAGAAAACTTTAGGGTAATACAAAACTCTTTCTCATAATTTTAATACTGTGATTTCTCATAATTTTAATACTGTAAATTTCTCATAATTTTAATACTGTAATTTCTGTGATTTCAGATGTAAATATATTTGCTTTAAAAACTGAAAGTCCAGAGTATGACTGAAATGGTCACTCCTGGAATTAGAATTTTACAGCAAGTATGGGTGAGATAGAGAATGAACGTTCACGTTTCATTTAATATATTCTTAGTATTTTAAAGCGTGCATTGATCTGTAAAACGTACATGAGAAAGAGGCGATCACTTCTGTGCACCAGTTAGATATTGCTTAATCCTAGCTCTCTCTTCCAAAGGTGTCAAGCTGCCAACAAGACTTGCCCCACAAATTACATGTGGAATAATCACATCTGCAGATGCCTGGCTCAGCAAGATTTTATTTTTTCCTCAAATGCTGGAGATGGTAGGTAGAATCTTATTTTGCTTTGTATATACATATGTCCTATACTGATATTAGCATGTGTCTTGTGAATATTGCACAATATTCAGAACATCATTGTTTGAAATGCATGTGCATTTCTTGTTTCATGCCGGCATCAGTTTTAGCTCCTCCTAAAGGAACATGCCTTTGTTTGTACACATTCCCTTAATGAAAAGCATAAATAGGAAGATGCTTTAAAATGCATTCATTCCACACAACACCCAGAATAATGTAAGATAAGGTGAAGCTGTGTTTGTCTCATCTTGACAGACGGATTCCATGACCTCTGCGGACCCAACAAGGAGCTGGATGAAGAGACCTGCCAGTGTGTATGCAAAGGGGGCCTTCGGCCTTTCAGCTGTGGACCCCACAAAGAGATAGACAGGAGCTCGTGCCAGTGTGTTTGTAAAAACAAACTTCTCGCCACCTCATGCGGAGCCAACAGGGAATTTGATGAAAACACATGCCAGTGTGTATGCAAAAGAACCTGCCCGAGAAATCAGCCACTAAATCCTTTAAAATGTGCCTGCGAATGTACAGAAAGTCCACAGAAATGCTTGTTACAAGGAAAGAAATTCCAGTATCAAACATGCAGGTAAGGGATCTTGACAGTAGCATTGGTTTCTGTCATTGGAAATATAATCTTCTCAACCAAAAACAGTTTTCTTACTCACTCTTGCCTTTTAAAATGAAGCCAGTAAGTTTAGGTAGAGAAACTATGGTGTGTTTTAACAAATGCTAAACTTTAAAATTTGACTTGCTCCCAAAAAACACAATAGGAGTGTTGGGGACCAAAACAGACCCAAGTTCAAGATAAACTCCAAATCCTGTCCCAGAGGCTAAGGAAGTAGTGTGTGATACGACTTAGAGGACTTGTGTATTATTTTCAAAAACCTCCAGACAATTCCCACCTGCCCAAAACAGAAATACTTTCAGATGTAATTTAGGACAAACTAAGTACAGGCATTTTTAGTGTAAAATTTATGGATAAAGAATACAGTGATTCCACTTAATGTTAATAGGGAAATGAAATATTTATGCTAAGTGTTCAGTAGAGTTAGGGAAATAAATCAATGTTATCAAGGTTACTTGGGACTCATTTTTTAAGCCTTGGTTTTGTTCTTTTCTTCATTAAGGGAAAAAATAAGGTTATTGAACTCAAAGACTTTCAGTGTTATTCTCTGAATTTATTTCTCTTTAATGTCAAAATCTGATCAACTACTATGTAAACCAGATCTGTGTTTTATGTGTGTATATATGTGGAGAGAGAGAGAGAGAGAGAAAAAGAGAGAGAGAGAGAGAGAGAGATCTTAACCATGTTCTTTCAATATTACTTGAGTTTTGCCTTCTTGCTTCTGTAACTTCAGTATCTCCAGCTCTGTTTTTACTTTCCCTGGATTGATAAAAAGGCTCTAATTTCTTGTTTCATTAATGACTGACTGTAGCGCTGAGCATACTTGAACACCAGGGTCCATACTACTCAGAATCTAAGGGTATGGCACTGGCTTGTACCTCTCTTTCACGTCCCACTTATTCAGCCAGCTGGAGTCTGGTGTTAGAAGCAAGCTTCAAGGAGCCCCTGAGTTGCTGCTCGGGATAATTTTGTCTTCACGCAGTCTGCCCTCCCTACCAGCTTTTTTTTACACTCTCCTCCTTTTTGTGTAAGATTGTACTTTCTTGGTTTCTCATTTTCGGAACATTTGTTTTTTTATCATTTTCACTGATTCTTTTCTCCCATGCGTGTTTTAAATATGGGGTGATAGTATCCTTATCAGCAGATAAAAACATATTTATTCACGATGTAACATTCCCAGTAGTGTTCAACATTACGTGCTAAGGAAGAATCTATCATTGTGTGCTTTTAATTTATCTTTCTGAAATTCTTTCTACTTTAGCATTTTAGTTACTTATAAGAGGCTGTAATGAATCTCATTGACTATTTTTCTTTATTTATGTTTACACAGTACCTTACAGAAATCATTATATGCCCTATTTAGAATATTTGAGAAGTAATTATCTTGCAAAATTTACTTACATCTACACCAGTTACCAAAAGTCTACTTCAGAAGTATACTTGGGAGCTGGACTTGGTGGTACAGGCCTGTAATCCCAGCACTTAGGAGACTGAGACGGAAGGATCGCCATGAGCTGAAGGCTAGTTGAGGCTCCATAGTAAATTCAAGGCCTGCCTGAATGACATAGAGAGATCCTGTTTCAAAAAAACCAAAATGAACACACACACACACACACACACACACACACATCTCTATATCCACCATATCCAGAATGATGTAGATACTGTCTTATGAAACTTAATAAAACCATTTACTATATTCAGTCTTTTGTGAGTCTAGTACGTAGTGAAAAACCTGAAATGTTTTACATCTGTTACAGACTAACCAGCCGCCATACTTTTCTATAGTTTAGGGTTCTGTTTTTCTTTCTTTCTTTCTTTGATTCTATCTTTCTTTCTTTCTTTTTTCTGTACTAGAGATAAAATTCAGGGCTTTGCACATGCTAGGCAAGTGCTGTCCCATTGAACTACAAAACTAACCCTCACATAATTTATTTACTTACTCATTTATTTTTATTTTGAGTATATGTTTACATATTATATTTATCATAGGGTGGTGGTAGAAATTATTTCTCTCATTGTATTTCTCCTAATAGGGTACATTCTTTCATAAAGACTTTCAGTTCACTGCATCCTTAATATGTGTACTCTTCTCAGTGTCCTGCTCCAGATTTTCTGGTATTAAATGGAGCAAAAGAGAAAACTGGTGTTTTATGTTTCTCTGTTTTGTTTGAAATTTTTAAATTTTTTTATTTTAAAAATCAAACAGAAAAACAATAAAAATGATGATACAGAATTTCAAAACAAAATAATAGGTAATTAACACTAGTTAATATATTTCATATTGTTATCTTCAAAGTAATTGTTCAGATTACAAGATTTAGGCATAAAATATGATCAAACAATAAAAGTAGAAATTTTCTTTTTGATGAACTAACAGAGATTAGTAGTATAGTTATCTATCTTGAATATATACATATAAACACACATATACACATACATATATACATATAATCTTTTCCCTTTCTTTTCTCTATTCTCCTATCCCAGTTGTTCTTTTCTTATTTGAAAATATAAACTTTTCTCATTTTCTCTTGATTTTTGTTCCATAATTGTGGAGGTCAAAAGTCTTATCATCTACTGCTTTGCTCAGCAGCTTCTATTGATCATTCAGATGTTATCTCTTTTAAATAAAGGTTGTGAATACTTGTGGTCATGTAATTATGAATTTGTATGAAAGAAGCTTTTAAAATACTAGATATACTTTTCTAGAGAGAAAGAGATGAAATTCAGAACCAAATGTTGTGGGTTTTTTTTTTTTTTTTGTGATGTACTTTTGATTTCCATCCCAAGCCATCTTGCATTTTTTCCTGTATCCCTTTTTCACATGTTAGGCCTGTTCCTACTCCAATAATATATTCAAAGACAGTGCCAGTTTATGGGAGTTACAGGGTTGTGCCATGTTGGTAATTCATCCTTCTACTACCACGGGAAATTGGAAGTCCAATTGGAAAGAGGAAGATCTCCAAAACAAGCATTGTTCCTCTGCATCCTTGGCCCAAACCCATCTGTTTTACAGGAAGTCCAAGTAGAGAAGGGAGAGTCAGCTACCATCATGCAGCCAGCTGTCAAGTGGAAACACAGGAGTGACGGTAGCGCTGCTCCCTGAGGGCCACAGTCCTGCCAAGATGGCTGGTTTTAATTGCTTGCAAGGCTGGGTCCCATCCCTGTCCCAGACTCTCATGAATTCTGCCATGCTTATGTGATCACAGTAAATCAGCAGACCTTAAATACTTACTTCCAAAATTTCTGTTTTATGTTACTTTCATCCACAAAGCAGAAAGCACTTCAAAAGAACTAATGATTACAATATCCCATCTTTCCATTTGTTATATCAGCAAGTAAGTCATGTTTTTAAAGGCCATTGCATTCCTCCACAGTGCTATAATTTTAAACACAAACTTGAGCATCTGTAAACCTACAATTGTAAGATAAATTAATATATTTTTTTGCCAGTTTAAATTTAGAAAAAATACAAAAGTACATTGGTAGCATAGTGAACTCACGGCCTTGGTCTTTAACAGATGTGTTCCCCTTTGTTTTCCAGTTGTTACAGACGACCATGTACAAATCGCCTGAGGCACTGTGAGCAGGGCCTTTCCTTTAGTGAAGAAGTCTGTCGCTGCGTCCCTTCGTACTGGAAACGACCACATGTGAACTAAGATTGGACTATTGTCCAGTTCATCATTTTTCTACCCTGGAAAAAAAAACTGTTACCACATTAGAACTGTCTGTGAACAGAGAGACCTTGTGGGACCACGGTAACAAAGATAAAACTCTGTGTTTTTTCTGAACCATGTGGATAATTTTACAGAAATGGACTGAAGCTCAACTGTAAAAGGCCTCTTTTAAAGACTGGTTTTCTGCCAATGACCAAACAGCTGAGATTTTGTGATTTTTTTTTTTTTTAAAAAGAAAGAATAATGACTATATAATTTATTTCCACTAAAGATATTGTTTCTGCATTCATTTTTATAGCAATAACAATTGGTAAAGCTCACAGTGATTAATATTTTTATAATATGCAAATATGTTAAAAATAAAATTAAAATTGTATTATATACTGGTTAAGTTCAGTCTATTACCATCTTCCATTTTAGGCAAAAACTGATACGAAACACTGATCTCCTCCTGCCTTTTTTCTTTTTCTTTATGACTATGAAAAAAAAAAGTAAAAGGAAGTTTAAGAAGGACAACAGTATGCTATTTCACTCTGGTTATATTTATCTCAGTGTAGTTAATGATTATAAATATTGCAGCACATGATACTTTCGAATTTACCACCCAGTGAAGCCGTAAAGAGCGTCTTATGAGACAGTCCACTCAGCATGTCCCTCTGAGAGAAAGCTGGAAACATTCAGACTCTTCCCTGGGTATAAAATTCTTTGGTCCGTATTAAAATGGCTTCAAAATATTTTCTCAAAAATAATCGTTTCCAAATACGTAATTTCTGTCGCCCAGCTAAAACATTTTTTAAAGCTAAAGTCCTTCTACCCAATACTTCTAAAATAAACTCAAAATAATATTTAAATTCTCATATATTTTTAAAATGACACATCTCAGCCGTACAACCAAAGTGCATTCTGGGAGGGATTTTGTGGTTTTGTTGCTGCTTTACTGTTTGCAGTGCTGAGGATCTAACTCAGGGCCTTACACATGCCAGGCAAGTGCTTTACCACGCACTATACTCATAACCTCAATGTTTTCCTTTTTAAAAGGGCATCATACTAAAATACTACTCTCTATTCATAGATTTTTTTTTGCCTTCATGAATAATAGCAAGTAAATGGCTTGCTTGTTGACAGAGAATTAATTGTATAATAGTGTGAGATAGGTACTATATATGAATAACTAGACCTGAAAGAAGAAAATATTCAATACAAGTTATATATAGATAATTTCTAGAAAGTGGCAAATTAAATCTACCAGAAACTTGTAATTAGTATAGAGTACTAATCTTTATAATACATTTAATGTTTAATTTTTATAGAGGACTACTCATCTATAAGCAATATAAATATTAGTATTGATATGTTTTACTATCAACTAATGTTTTTCAAAATATATAATTAAAATATAAGTGCCCTAAAAACATTTTCAGTATTTTCTGTACTGACTTTTAAAGCAGGTTTTACCAGCATTGTTTATTGATGTGCTCAGTGCAACATTAACATCTACTTTAGGAAGTCATATTATTTCTCATATTAGAAAATAGTCTTCCATAATCTTCTCATTATACATCTCCACACTATCTTCCAATTTTTCAGTAAAGGTTAAGCTGAAGTTTCTAAGCAGACAAAATATACATTGTACATTCTATGTTCTGGGTAAGGTTTAGGTGATTTTAAAATCTGAAGGAAAAGAGGAAGGGAGGAATTAAATGAGAACAGGTAGGTGTCTGTAAAATTCTTCAAAAAATCAAGTTCTAGGGTGATTGCAGAAGAGAAATTGGCATCAAAATAACCTCTTTCCCTCTGATGAAGAGGCATAGAAAGATCATCTTTGAAACTCTGTTAAGGTTCGGTGCAATAGTTCTCATCATATCTAAGCCAAAATGAAAGCAAATTTTATGTAACCTGTTAATGTCAGTCCTACAATCATTTTTACATTTGACCTATTTGAATTATATTAATAATTAAGTTAATTTTGGAAAAATAATCTAAGTAAGCTTCCTGACACCATACAGAGAACTTTAGGAACAGATAGAATGACTTATATGTTAGATTAAAAAACAGTCTGAAATGTGTTTCTCAAATGTATGGGTAAACAAAAAAGAAAAAAGAAAAACCTCAGTAGACCAAAAAAAGCCTTAAGCATGCTAGAAAAGTGACATTTAGATTTGTTTCTGGAGTAGTAATAATCTTTATTAAAAATCAAGAATAGCATGGACAAATATAGTACTTTGCTAAAGATTCTTGGAAACAATTTTATGTGGAACATAAAAAGCACACATCAACACACTATAATGAATGAGATTTTTTTTTGTAGCCAGTTAAGATGACTAGAGATACAGCAAAACAGTTGTTTGGAATATCAGCAAATGTGATTCACAAAAACCAAAATTATAGTGAGAGTGTGCATAAACTCTGCAAAGGAGTCCCAAGATACTGATATTGTTAATCCAAAGGGTAAAGTTGAGAAAATACTGGAAGCTCACAGCAACAGTTAGTATCTCCTGAACTTGGAAAGTTTATAAACAGAATTTTATGTCCAGAAACCTAATACCGTATAGTCAGTTAAAAAGGCTAAAGGAAAAAATACGTTTTGGTAAGCAGTTATATAAGATTTGACATTTACTAACTGCCTGAGCAAAACACATTCCATTATTAGAATTTTTAAAAATAACCTTTTCCCTCATACCTAAATTACGCAGAACAGAACCTTCAGTGGCGTGGATACAAGACTGAATTCTCCCAGAGTGCACTTTAAGGGAAGGAGCAAAGGTTATGAACTTACACACATGTGCTCTAGGCTTCCTCCACAGATGCCCTGCTGCTAAACCTGTCTCACTCAGTGGGAGAGAGAAGAGGCAGACGCATCAGGTGAGAGAGTTCATACTGCAGTAATTGCTTTAACATATTACCAAAGCTTACAAAACTCCTTGCCTGTGTAAATTCCCGGGTTCCTCTGTCTAGGCAGTGTTGGAGTGAGCAAAGGTCTCTTGGCTCATACTTGTTTATATTACTGTGCTGTCCCCAAGGTCTGAACTTTCCTTAAGAGAGTTTGCAAAGGATACCTTTTGAGGTATCTGATAAGTTCTGAAAAGTTCTTAATAATCCCATTTTTTCATGCTAAAAAATGTATATAGTATTCTCCAAGAACAATTTAAGAAGGTAAAGTGATAAATGCAAAATAGTATAAATATGAATTTATCTCTTCATCTGCTGGAATTTTTGCCATCCTGCATATTTTTAAAGTGGGAAGTAACTACATGTGGACAAATAGAAATGTGAACAAAAAAACTCACTGCTTAAAGAGTGTACACTGGTGCAACCACTGTGGAAATCAGTATGGAGATTCCTCAAAAAACTAGGATTAGCAGTCCCTTTTGATCCAGCAGGAAGTTCCCAAAAGAATTAAAAACAAATAGAAATGTGAACAGAAAAACTCACTGCTTGAAGAGTGTATACGGGTGCAACCAGTGTGGAAATCAGTATGGAGATTCCTCAAAAAACTAGGATTAGCAGTCCCTTTTGATCCAGCAGGAAGTTCCCAAAAGAATTAAAAACATCATACCATAATGATATATGAACACCCATGTTTATAGCAGCACAGTTTGTAACAGCTAAATGTTGGAAACAGCTCAAATGCCCAGTGAATGAAAAAAGATGTGGATTTCTTAATACAATGGAGCACTACTCAGCCACGAGAAAGGATAATCTTGAGACGTTTCAAGGTAAATGGATGCTCTTTGAGACCATACTCTTAAGTGACATAAATCAGATACCTGTAAATACTGCATTGTCTCTCTAGCGTGAGAAGCTGAAGTATAAATAAGAACCAAAATGTATAAAACACTGTGAAATAGGAAGAAATTGTTCACATGGGAAGAGGGAACAAGGAAGGATGGAGGGGGAAAGAAAGGAAGAGAGAAGAAAAGAATGAAAACAGGATAAAATGGAAATAAAACCTTTGTAAATAAGGAGGGGAAGAGGGGGTTGTAGGGAGGGGAGAGAAATAGGGGAAAAAAGGAATTAAGATATATCATGTACAGGCACAAATTCAATTCCCTATGATGAATGTGATCACATGTGTATCTAAATTGTACCAATAAACAATTTTAAAAAGCATATTGTATATATAGCATGATCCCGTCCAACTTGGTACAAAATTGGAAATGACAAACCAAGGTTTTAGTGTCAACTTTTCTTCTGTGTCCCTCAGGAACTCACCCATCTCCCTGAATCTCAGCATGCTAATTTGTGAAACAAAGGAGTTAAAATAAAATTGCATATGAATCCTAGCTCTGAAGTTAGAGTTTGAACTAAATGGAGGGAAATCAAAACTGGTATAATTTTTAGAAACACAGGGTGCATCATTTTTGAGATTGGTGACCTTATTAAAAGGAACTATTTTTCTTTTTTAAAAAGCATCATACAAGAAGTTATAAATGAAAAAAATCTCTTTTATACTGTCATTCTATTGTACTTCTTAAATCTTAACAAATGTAGATAGCTCAAAGTATGATTCTTCCTAAGTTTTTTATTACCAAAGATGGTTACATATGGACACTAAAAAAAATTTTTAAACATCTTGAAAAAGGAAATGCGCAGCAAACATTATGATTTCTTCTGCAATTCTTCCCAACCTCAACAGATGCACATATACTGTGCTTAATCCAGGAAAGGGCTTTGAAGCAGAAATTGACTTCTGCTTGTTGTTACCATCTGGGATGCTGATGGGAGGGTCTGAGCAGGTATTGAGTCTGTATTACCAGGATCTGGCATCTACAATCTTAGAAGCGTAGAGGTCACAATGCTCAGATGTGGCTGCAGGTGAGGGCTGATTATTCTACAGCTTGAAACAGGGTTGTCCATACAGACAATAGCTGTTTTGATTTAATAGAAATAACTTTGAGACACTGATAGTTCAAAGCTTTTCAACATCTTCTAAGTAATAAGTGATTTGTGTACAAAGAGTTCTAAATTACTTTAAATACAAATACTTAATTTTACAGATGTAATTTACTAATAATTTTGAAAGGAATTTTTTTTTCAGATTTCCACTCACAATGACATTAAAATAATATGCTTAGCTTGCTGTTAAGTCATGTGTTTAATTTTTTATCATTTCAAAACAGCCCTACATCGTAGTCTTCCTAGAAAATTAATCTTGCATATGCTCAGATTTATATGTGTAGGTTTAGAACAGTTTCTTTATTGACAATATTATTATACCCATAAAATGTAACATTGTGAATTCAATGTACAAAGAACTTCTTTTCCTTGGAATAAGTTGTGTATCTTCACCATTGGAATTTCACAGAGCATTTCCCCACATACAACAAGTGGATTCTCTAGAACACCTTTTTCTTCACACATTATATTTCCATCCCCTTACATCCCCTATAGTGTGGCTTTTATCTCTCTATTTCCTATTCATCTTCTTTATTTCCTTTCTCAACAGTCACTGAGAATGCCACTGCTGACTGACATGTTATCACAGAAGGACAAAGAACACTAGTCATCAGATGGATTTAGTGTCCAAGATTAAACATTGCATCTTCCTCTGATTGTATCCTAGGCATGGACTGACTGGCTGATGTCCTCTTTAGACAGCATTTCATAATTGTGATGATGCTTTGGAAGTGCATGATCCTTACAGCACAGGTAAAGGGTCATGGACTGTCATTTCAGTTTGCTAGTAAGAGATAAGAAAGAAGAAAAGAAGAGGGAAATTTAAAAAAATAAAAGAGGAAAGGACGAGAAAGGAAAAGAACAAAAAAAGGCAGGAAAACTAGAATTTTGAGGAAAAAAATATAAAGACAATGAGCTTTTGGAACAAAGATTTTTTAAAAGTATAGAAAACACACAGAAACATTTTTGCAATCTATGAACAAGAAAGAACAGAGGGTTTTTTCATTAAAGTATAGTATCCACTAAGTGAACCACATAAATGGCACCATAGTTAGGTGAAAAAGTGCATGGTAAAAGTACAAAATAAAGCATGGAAAGACTTGACATGAAATAATTTCAGTCTTGTGCACTGGGGCACTCTGAATGCCACTTCATTCGTGATCAGTGAATTGCTTTTGAGAAAGTCATGGGAAAACAACAACTTTCCTCATCTTTGCATTTACAAAAGATGTTTTTACATGAAATTTCAGATCACATGAAAAGTGCAGTGATTTTTAACAAGTTACTTCTTTGTCTTCGGCCAGAGACGACCACAAGCTTGCTTGACTGTCATGTCTGGAAGGACAACTGTGACTCACATTCACTTCACATGGCAAGCAGAAAGGAGAAGTACTATCTGGATCATGTGGGGCTTTATTGTCTCGCGTTGCATGAATCTAGAACTTCAGTAAGTTGAAGAGATATGGAAGTTACAGAGTTCATTTGAAAACCATCCATTCTCTTCTCTACATCTGGGATAATTTTGAAAATTTGGATTGAATTGAGAAGAGGTTTTCAGTAATTGTAGAGACTGATCTCTCAGTTTTGCAAGTAAAGTAATTGTAGCATCCAGCTGCTAAAGATTGTCTCAAACACCAGTCCAAATATTTAAATACAGGATGACCAAAAATCACACATTTTGTTATTTTTATAAAATAATGTAACAAGAAATATAAAAAGTGACAGTTGTATCAAATTTATTCTGTGTAAGGAATTGCTGGTTGAAATGGCATCTTCCCTAGTGACACTTGGGATAGTCAGGAGCTAAACAAACACATTGCCTGAGTGACACTCAGGGTGAACTGTTAAGTTTAAATCCACACATGCAGTGAGAGACAGAGCCGCACATGAAAACACTGGATAAATGATCTTTAGTCATTTTATTTTTGCTCCTACAATGAGCGTCAGTAGGTGTTTCACAAAGTCCTGATCCGACCAGAGCTGCCTTGCTTTTGTCTTATTTATGTCAAGATAATGGAAGAAAAGATTTTATTTTGTATTAAAAATAAAGCCTTTTGATAATTCCTTTTTATTCAAATTATTTTTAAAATACAATATTTGTCTTGTAGAATTACTTTAACAATTGCTTGTTCTCTGCCAAGGCCATCATGTCCCACAGGAGTAGATGTGTCTGCAATTGGGTCAAAACTTTGTAGCATGGAAACCACCACCACGGGCATCCTACTGCCCCAGGGAACCAACAGGTTCCTGCCAAGCAAGGCCACTGTGCTGTCTTTAAGAGAGCACTTTTAGGCCCTGTTGTCAGATGTTGTGAGGAGAGCAATTAAAATAAGGACACAGAATTTATACTATTATTTTATGATGGTCACCCAGAGTTAACACAAGAACCTGCAGGAAATCTATCCACAACACTAAAGACATAGAATATTCAGCCAAGGGCCTGAATCCCAAAGCAATGTCCCGCATGAGTCCAGATGAAGACCTAGAGCCCAAGACAGTGCCTCCCACAAGTCCAACTGGAGGTCTAGAACCCATGAGAAGGACTCATGCCAGTCTGTTTTATGAATCTGTGCTGGGAAGGCCCAAAGGTCAGTGGTGGAAGCTAGAAAGTCATGCCAGCAGGGTGAAGGAGCTGTGCTGGTAGGTTGAGGGTTCTACGCTAGCGCCGAGAAGTCACACTCAAAACAAAACCAGGGCTGTCCTGAAAAGCACCACAGCCAACCTCAGCAACATGGTTGCCCTGAGCCCAATGGTAAGAACAGTCGAGTACATGCCAGAAAGCCAGCATGATGAGTTTGTCCTGGAGATTAAGCAGCACACATCTTCCCCTCCAGAACCAGGAAGCAATGCTTGATGTAAGGACCAGAGTTTCCCCAAAGTAAAACACAACCACTCTCACAAACAAGGGCCCAAGCTCCTCTGATGACAATGGTCAGACTCACACTGGGGAAGCTGGTCATGACGAGCTCCTCCAGGAGAACCAACGGTTCAAACAGCAACACATAGGAGAACCCACAACACCTCGGTTTTCTTCTCCAACTCTATTTATGCTGGCAACTTTCCTCAGGTGGAACATCTATGCTCAGCACCATGCTGATTTAATTCAAGTATTAAGTTGACCATCAGTTTTTAATGCGTAACACACCCTATACAGAATATACAGAATGCCTCAGCTATGCTACTTGGAACAGAGAAAGTATAGGTGAGAATTCAGGATTTTTTAAAAAATTACACTCATCTTAAAACTTTGACAAAAGCACAAACATAACTCCATGTGAGCTGGGCTAAATTATCTTCTGAATGATAGTATTTATTGTTCTGTCTCCTTCAGGCTTGAGGTATTATTATTAGACAAAATTCATGTGCTTTAATACTGTCTTGTGAAACAAGACCAAAGACTTCGAATATGCATACAGACAGACATCCCTTCATCTAGCCATGTCTCAGTTGGTCCAAAGGCTGGTATAAACTCATCTCCTTTTCAAACATACTTTGCGTCTTTCTGGTAAAGTTGCTGTAACAGAATACCCTGGGACTATGATTAAACAGCTAAAAATTATTTTCTTATAGTCATGGTGGCTGGAAGTACCAGATTCAATTGTCATCTGGTTCTATCCTGGTGAGGGCGCTTTTCCTGGGTTTCCTATGTTCAGCTTCTCTCTTCTCATAGGTCTTTTCTTTTTTCGGGAAGAGAGCAATCTCTGATGTCCGTTCCTCTTCTTAGAATACCATTCCTGATGGATTAGCCCCTCTTCCTCATGACTTTCATTAGCTCTGAAGGTCTTATCTCAAAATACATGGGGGTTAGGGCTTCAGCAGATGGGATTTGGGAGTATCCGATTCGGTCTATTAAAACCCCACTTTTACATGCAGATTTTAGTTAGCAAAGGAAAAGCAAACAGGAACCAAACATTTTGAGACCACAGAATACATTCTCAAGCAGATCATAGTATCTGGATTATGTTGAATACTGAAATAAGAGAAAAGAAAACAAGAATTTTGTTATTTAGGTGTCTGTAGAGAGAATAATTCACGGACCTTTAAATTATACTAGTCATTTCAACTGAGAGAACTTGTGGGAAAACAACCTTGCTGAACTGGAGGTAAAAATGATGCACTACCATGTGAATAAGTTGGATTCTGTACCCAATTTGGAATTACGTTTGTCTGCCTGTAACAGCTTGTACATCAAATGTCTCAGACTGTAACGAGATTGTATGAAAGTCTACACAATCCCCCAATGCTTTCCTA
>PVJX010006995.1:0-20407 GCA_004027295.1 Dolichotis patagonum
ACTTTACATGTTTTAACTTTGTAATGTGAACAACTATTTCCAAGAAGTCAGTATGTAATTAGTCAAGTAATAATTTCTTAGGTTTTATTGTTGTTGTACTTTTCCTTTTTTCCTTGGAATACTGTATTGTCGCTACCCTTTATTCTGTTTTATTTTGTTTTGTTTTTTCCTCTTTAAATAAAATTATTTAAAAAAAAAAGAAATCAAGCATCAGGAAAGGTAAGGAAGAGAGAAAAATAATGAGAGGAATTAGCACTTGGGGTATGGATGGTGACTTTCTGAACAGATGCTAGGACTGGGGACACCAGAAGAGGTCAGAAATGCCAGTCATCAGAACCAAGTATGGTGATGCACATGGTAGTGCAGGAGGCTGAGGAAGGAGGGTTTGAGCTTTGCCCAGACAATTTAGTGATTTAAATGTCACTAAATAAAAAAGGATTTGGAATGTAGCTCAGTGCAAGGGCCAAGGTTCTACCTCCAGCACTGGACTGGGGGTAAAAATCCCACCCATTGGGGGCCAATAGAACTAGACAGGAAATAGCATAGTAAGTGCTGGAGCTCACAGAGAACCATGTAGGATGATAAGAAAGATACAACAGGAACCCTTCTGATTATTTCATTGACTTTCACTTCTGCACCACTTCACTGAAACTCTTCTATGAAATGCATGCTAAGGGGCTGGGGATTTAGCTCAGTGGCTTAAGTGCCTGCCTGGCAAGCGCAAGGTCGTGAGTTCGATCCCCGGTACCAAAAAAAAAAAAAAGAAATGCATGCCAGCAATTTCCACGGCCACCCTAGAATCTTGGTAAGATGTGGGATAGGAGGATGAGAGAAGAGGGAAAGCCAAGGAATGACCATGAGATAGTCCCCCTACTTGTAGATTTCCTCTGGGTATTGGTAGGTTCTACATGTAGGCATATCTGAATTTTTTCTCTCTCTTTTTTTTTTTGGGCAGTGCTAGGGATTAAACTCAGAGCCTCACATATGCTAGGCAAGTGCTCTATCACTGAGCTACATCTCTAACCCCACATTTAAATTATTTTTATTTTTTGATACTATATTTTTTAGTTTTTTGAGACAGTGGCCTGCTTTGTAGTCCAGGCTGACCTGGAACTCACAGTAATCCTCCTGCCTCCCAAGCACTGGGATTACAGGCATGTGCCACTGTGCCTAGCTGTTTTTTGGATTTTTTTTTTGTTGTTGTTGTTCCAGGGATCAAACTCAAGAACTTGCACCTGCCAGATAGGTGCTTACTCCACTGAGCTAAATCCCTGGCCATTTTTTTTTTTTTTTTTTTTTGAGGCGAGGTCTCGCTGGCTTTGAACTTGTGATGGTCACCCTGCCCAGCCTCCAAGAATGCTGAGATCACTTGCAGTCATGCACCACCACACCAGGCTTGTGTAATTGATACTTTTGAAGGGTCCTGGCAATTACTTGTAAATTGCACCATGATCTTTGTTTTCTTTTGAGAGGTTCAGGTTAATTTTGCTGTTATTTTGTTTTTGAGACAGGGTCTTGCTGTGTAGCCTAGGCTGGCCTTGAATTTGAAACAAGCCTTCTGCTTTGGCCTCCTGAGTGCTGGAATCACAGGCATGCTGGGACAGATCACCAGGCCTGGCTGGTGTACTGCTGTCTTACATCCGTTCACTGACCATCACTTCCGGATTTTTAGTTTTTCCTTTGTATTACTATACACACTCATGGAATCCCTTTATTGCCAACAAGTTATGATCCATGCTTTTGTGTGTGTGTGGTGCTGGGGACCTTGAGTATGCTACGCAGGTGGAGACGAGGGCCCTGCAGCCAGCTCTAACCGCAGTCCCCTCAACTTTTTTTTTTTTTTTTGAGACAGGGTCTCGATCTTGATTTGTAGTCCAAGTACCTAGGTGCTAACTACATACAGAACCCAGACTGGCCTCCTGCATGCTTGTGTCACCATACTTAGCCATTGTTTTCAATGTCCAAATTGTTCCACATTTGGTCAGTTAGCATCCTTTGTACTGGTTCCTGTGCCTTTGGACATTTCACCCTTATTCATTAAGCAATTTCTTACTTTTGGGTACAACAAGATGTTCCAAACTAACACTTGGGACTTTGCCAGCCCCAACCATTTTCTCAATTAGCCCTGGATCCTTTTAGTGAGAAATATTTTTAACACCTAGCCAGGGGCCAAGGATATAGCTCAGTGGCATAAGCACCTGCCTGACAAGCACAAGGTCCTGAGTTCAATTCCTGGTACCAGGAAAAACAAAAAACTTGGGAGGCTGAAGCAGGGGGATGGCCATGAGTTTGAGGATAGCCTGGGGTACATACTGGTAGTGAATTCAAGCCAGCTTGAACTGCATAAGGAGACCCTGTCTCAAAAAACAATGAAACAAAACAAAAATCTAAGTAACTGGCTTTACTAAAGAGGAAGAAGTAGAAAGACAGGACAGACTGTGGAGGTTGTGAAGGTAATGGTTTGGCTCTAAGGCTCCAGGGAACCAGTTAGTGGACAGGATGCAATGGACAGGAGGTTAGGGTTAGGGAGGAGATTTAAGAGTTCCATCAGTCCGGGGAGAGCAGCGACAAGCACACAAAAGAAAAATAACAGACTGAAGCAAACCAGAGAAAACAAAAAGGAATATGATCAGTTTTCACAGCATGGATCATCTGTGAAGAATGCTAAGTACACACTGCATATGATTTCACTGATCACGATGTAACTGCAGTATAATTACTTGGGGGATATATTTGTGTGTGGTATTTATGGAAGGATATGAGGTATCAGTCAGGCATGGCAGTGCACTTCTATGATCCCAGCACTTGGGAGACTGAGCCAGAGGAATCACTAATTTGAGCTAGCCTGGGTATCTTAATGATTTAGTGAGACCTTGTCTCTACATAAAAAATAGAAGGTTTAGAATGTAGCTCAGTGTGAAGGCCCTGGGTTAAACCCCCAATATGAAAAGGGGGGTGCAAAAAGCCAAAATTATAACACATTACAGTTCTAATTGGTTTTTATTCATGATTTATGAAGTAGGACAGTTTGTGTTCTGCAAAATGAAATGAAAGCTTCCATTGGGCAATAGAACAGTGGGCTCAAAAGGAAAGGCAACAATAGAAAAGAGCTGGTTGCTTAACAGGTTACTTCAGATTACTTTTTTTAAGGTTAAAGCAGAAGGGACTTCCTTAAGACTCTGAGTCAGGTTGACTGGAATCTCCTGTTTTTGAGAAAAGCTGGTCTATTTTGGGATCTATCTGCTTCCTTAAAGTTTCAGTTTATGTGGCACTTAGCATGAGTGACTCCACTTTGGTTTCCTCTGGTCTTAGGGCCTGGTGGGGAATGTCTGTGTAAAACATTGGCCTCCCCTCATTTCTTTTAACAAAACTTTTAAGTACTCATCTCCCACTGGAAAAGTCAACAACTAAACCAGGTGGTCCAAGCTTGTAATGTCGGTACCACAAAATTAAATTAAGCTAAATTAAACAAAGATTGGGAATGTAGCTCAAGGCAAAAGCCCTGAGTTCAATCTCCAGAACCAAAAATAGAAAAAAATTATGGTATTAAAGGGCCGAGGGTGGTCCTAGGTTTAACCTTCCCAGCACTGGGGAAAAAGAAAAAAAAAAAAAAAGTGGGCCACAGTGAATGCTAGAGTTCTGCTTTTTGTAGAAGTTATTTGATTCTTTTCGAACTATGTGTATTTCTTTTTTGGAACTTTTTACATGAAAAAGACATTATTTGTTGCCTTTTACAATACTTCAAAGGTGGGCTGGGGATTTAGCTCAGTGGCTTAAATGCCTGCCTGGCAAGTACGAGGTCGTGAGTTCGATCCCTGGTACCAAGAAAAAACAAAAACAAAAAATACAAAACTTTAAAGGCAAAGCCGGGTGGCCCTGAAGCAAGGCCAGCAGATTGCTGTAGCTGCTGGTTTCAAACAGGAGCCTAAAGAGAATTCTTTCTGTGGTCTGTTGACCATTTCAGAACTTTGGAAATGGAATGGTCAATTCATCAGAAAGAAATAGCAGGTAAGTATGGTGGACTTTAGAGGGCCTGCAGGGGAGAGACCCTGGCGCCTCGGGACCTGCACCATGCGGTTGACTCGGGGTGTCACGAGAACAAGGAACTCCCCCCTTCTCTGGGGGGTGGCTGAGAGTGCGGCAGACTTTCAGCAGCCCGAAGGAGAGAGACCCCGGTGCATCAGGACCTGCACAGTGCTGTTGACTCGGGGTGCCAAGAGAACAAGGAGCTCCTCCTCTCTCTGGGGGGGCGGTGACTGTGATCCTGCTACGTGTGGGCTGAGAATCAGACATCTCATGTCTTCCTGTCCCCCATCCCGTGCCCCCCTCCCCCTACCCCCTGCCTAGTAAGTAGGAGCCGGTGAACTACACATCTTGTGAAAAGATTGGCTATGTTATTTAGTATGAACTCCTTGTATGCAAAGATATGGACAACTATTTGGAAAAAACCAAGAGACTATATGACAGATAGTGAAGATCTCTGGTTGTCTAGCTTTGAAATTTATGCTTTTGGGCTGGGGATTTAGCCCAGTGGCTCAAGCGCCTGCATGGTAAGCACAAGGTTGGGAGTTCAATCCCCAGTACCAAAAAAAAAAAAAGGATCTGAAATTTATGCTTTCTTATGTCCCATTCTGTTCTGTTTTGTTGTATTTAATTTTACTCCCTTTTGCCGAGGATTTAGCTCAGTGGCTTAAGCATCTGCCTGGCAGGGGCGAGGTCGTGAGTTCGATCCCTGGTACCAAAAAAAAGAAAAAAAGTCTGTTTTAAGCTGCTAACAAGTAAATGTAAATTTTACTCCCTTTTAAAATAAAATTAAAAAAAAAAATAAAGGCAAAGCCGGGTAAGGTCATGAATTCATCCCCAGTACCAATACTCAGGAAGCTGAGGCAGGAGGACTGCTACAAGTTCAAGGCTTGCTTAGGCTACATAGTGAGTTCAAGGTCAGCCTGAACTACACAGTCTCAAAAACAAACCCCAAAAACAAAAAACAAAACAAAACAAAACAAAGAAATTTATCATGGGCCAGGGATTTAGCTCAGTGGCATACGGGCCTGCCTGGCAAGTGTGAGATCATGAGTTCAATCCCTGGTACCAAAAAGAAAAAAAAATTTCTAGTTTACACTATTTCTATAATGGCTTTTGCCTATTTTATTTTATTTATTTTTTGGTACCGGGGATCAAACTTATGACCTCACACTTGCCAGGCAGGCACTTACATAAACTAGAAATAATTAAGGCCTAAATTAGGACACAATTAGAATGACAGGAAGAGGAAATGGTTTAAAAATTTAAGCAGGTAAATCAGGCATGTGCCTATAATCTTAGCTACTCAAGAGGCTGAGGCAGGAAGACTACAAGTTCTGGCCTAACTTGGGCAAGACAGTGACTTAGTGAACCCATCTCAAAAAAAACAAAAAACAAAAAAATTGAGATGTAGTTCAGGGTAGACTCTGGGTTCAATCCCTAGTACTGCTCTAAAATAAAAAGAAAAAGAAGAAAGCCATCATTTTCTTCTCCAAGGTAAGCACTGTTTTTAAATATTTTGTTTTGGTTTTTTGGATACAGAGATCAAACTCCCCACCTCACGCTTGCCAGGTAAGCACTGTGCCACTGAGCTATATCCCCGGCCCAGCACTCTTTATTTTGGGAGCTCCTTGGGCTCCTATGGTTGTTCCTGGGACTCCAGCGGGCAGTCTGCTCACAAAACCCCATCCGTTTCCACTTCGTGTTTACAGATTCCTTGCTGTTTAGGAGATGGCTCTCCAGGGTGTCTAACTCCAAGCCCTTGGCTGATTTTCCCATCTATCTCATGGACCCGCTTCCCAGACACTGGGACCAGACTTCAGCCCACACCTGTCCCATGTGCTGACGTGATCAATGCGCCTGGGTCTGCTGTTCGAGGAGATGTCAGAGCCCTGGATTTTTTTTTCCCCGTGCTGTAGATTGAACCCAGGTCCTTGCACGTCAGGCAAGCACTTCACATTGAGCTACGTCCCAGCTTAAATCTCAAAATGTTTAAATAACTTGTTTTTTAATGCTAATGGAGCATTTACTTGGTGTGAAGTCTGTGTTAGCATCTATCCCGGTGTGCTGCTTCCTGTTGGTCTTCCTGTCTGTGCCTTTCAAATCTCATCCTGCTCCACTTGGGCTCTCAGAGTCTCTGCCACCAGCTACTGCAATTCCTTTCTGTTTGCTTGTTTGTTTTGTGGTGTTGGGCTGGGATCCTGGGATTTGCACATGCTAGGTAAGTGCTTTGTCACAGAGCTACATCCTCAGCCCAGAATTACCACTTCCGGTGCCACTCTGGCCACCTGCCACTCTTAGCCACAAAACCCTTACATTTTAGGCACAATGTCCTGAGTGGAACCAGTCTTCACCCTACTGCTCTCAGCCTAGAATGTTTGCCCTCAATTGTCTGTCTAGAGAACTTTTTCTCTCAGAATGCGCTCAAATGACATATCATGGGTAGACTGCCTCCTGGAAGAAATGGCTGCTTCTGTGCTAGGTGATCATAGGAGGTTTTGTAAAGGGGCCCTCTGACTTAGAACCAAACTTACAGGGAGATTGAGTGGTTGATTTAGCACAGTACCCCTCCCCGACCCTTCCACTGAGCCGAGGGAACACGGAGCTAAAGCCCCCAGCATTTTTTTTCCAGACAGGTCTTGCCAAATAGCCCACGTTGGGCTGGAACTCCGTCTTCCTGCCTCAGCCTCCCAAGTATCTTCATGGAAGCCAAGCCTCGGATTTCCTTGAGGTGAGGAGAAAGAGACAAGAATCTGGATTCAGAGATACCAGCGAGCCTAGCCTGCTGAAGAACAGGCTGGGAAAGTACCTGCTCGAAACCTTTGAAGCAAAGCGACAATTTAGCAGGCGGAACATTGAATGCGTGTGCTCCTGATTGTTGTGGACAAGCCAAGCAGTCTATGAGTATCCTCTGCTTGGAGAAGCACCTGGGAGCTCCCCACCCTGCAGGCACAGTTACTGCCATTTTCTACTACGAACTTTGTAAGCATTCACCATAACGAGCTCTGATTATTTGTCTTATATTTCTAAGGCCTTATTTTTTCCTCCGCTAGCAGCCAGCACTGGGTCTAGAAACACTGCTGGTTGCATGTTTGGTTGTAGCTTCACATCTGTCCTCTCAAATTATTTTTTCAAAGACGCTTCCACATTATCTTTTCCAGTACACCCCTAGAAACAAGCAGGATATTAAAGCCCAGATCTCAACCACATTCCTATCCAGAATACGCTAACTCTAGGATAAACAGGAGAGTGACTCAAGTTGTTCTTCCGGAACGCTCTGCCTGGGGAAGGTGAGGGGCTTACTTCCCGCCAACCCATCCTCACAGGCCAGTTCCACCCGCCCATCCCAGGGCGTGGCCGAACGCGGCGCCTTTAAGAAGGGGGCGGCGCACAGTGGAAAGACAAAGCCCCTGGCCGCGCGCTCCCCCTCCCCCCTCTGGCGCACCACACGGACAGTGGTGCCCGGATGTCGGTGTCGCCGTCGGTGACAGATGGCGCAGTGTCTGTATATGTGAGGGGGCTGCTCTGGCCTGACCTCCTTGAGCTTTCAAGGCCTCTCGGTTCCCCGCTGTCCTGCACTTTTAAGTTCGCCGCTGGAGGCCCGCGCGTCTGTCACCAGCGCTTACATAACGTGACCTTTCACCTCTTCAGACCGCCCTCTAGTGCACTGCAACCTAACTACGCGGCAGGGGCAGGAGGGCGGGATCCAGGCGTAGAGCGGCAGCTAGTGCGAGCCAATAGGCAGTGAACGCTGACCAGCTGTCCGCCTATTGGCGCATTCTCCACCGGCGCCACTGGGGAGCATGTTAGTGTGTACTCTGGCCCGGCCGGGGGGGAGGAGGGGAATCTCCCGCCATTTTTCAATAATTTCCTCCGGTGCCACTGAAGAGTCGTGACTACCGGTCGCGGGGACCCATACTGAAGGTTGGCCGAGGGTGAGAGAGGCTGCTAGGCGTCGCAACAGTGTGTGTGTGAGCTGCTGCGCGTTCTCGCGCTTCGCTCCATGGCTGTCGCGCGATCGCGCCGGCCGTGAGGGAGCCGGAGTTCGCGCCGCCCTCTCACCCCTCCCCTCCCCCACCGCCCGGTAGCCAGGCGCTCGCTGGGGCCCGGGGCCTAGTGCTGCGCCGCGGGGCGGGCGAGGAGCCGTGCAACCCGTGCTGCCGCCGCCTCCGCCGCCGCGATGGCGCCGCTCTTGGGCCGCAAGCCCTTCCCGCTTGTGAAGCCGCTGCCTGGAGAGGAACCGCTCTTCACTATCCCGCACACGCAGGAGGCCTTCCGCACCCGGGAGTATCCTTTTCCAGCAGCTCCGGGCCGCCGGATACCCGCTGGCTGCGTCGGGCCGGGGTGGGAGGACGGGGCCGGGCTGGGGGGGAGTCAGGGCTCTGGGGCCAAGAGAGCTGTCAGCACCGCCTGCGGGCCGGGTGCCCAGGGCCCCCGAGTCGCCGGCCCCGGGTCCCGGATCGGGGCTGAACCGGGCCCACTGGAGCCGCGCGCTCCATCCTTCTTCCCCAGCTCCGCACTTTGTCCTCGGGCTTGGCGACGACGAGCGCACCTCCCTGCTTCCTAACTTGGCGTCAGGCCCCGAGTACCGGGGAGAAAGCAGGCTTTTGCGTTTTTTTTTTTTTTCTTTTTTAAAAATTTAAATGAAACCGTTGACTTAAGTTTTTGAAATTATACCCGCGCGGCCTCGTGATCCGGCTCATGCTTGTCTCGATTGCGTCTCTCTAACGTTCGAGGGCAGTGAGTTTCCTTCTCCCGAGTGGACGTTAGGCCAGGGATGGACTGACAGGACTAGGAGATCCATTTGAAAAACGAATTTCCAGATACAAGAGAGAGAGAGACGGGAAAAAGCTGCTTTGGAGGACAGGAGCTGATGCTGTCTTCTTGAGCATACACAGGTTTGGAATTTTGAAGGTTTACAAGGAAATTCTTTGAAAAATAAAATTAAAAACAAGACAGTTTTCATGTTCTTAGGGAACATGAAGCGAATATATTAAATAGGAAGCTGCTGTTCTTCTGGTAACATTTCTTGCACAAGTGTATACAGTAATCTTTCAACTATAAGTTGTATGACTTATTTTTGTGTTGGGTGCCTGGTGAGTCATTATTAAGGCTAATGTATAAAAAAAGTAGCTTTTGGAATCAAGCTTGATGTATTAGGAGTTTTATCAGCCCTTTGGAAAGATGAGATTTCATAGTTTGCTTGTGTATGGGAAAAAGTGTTCACGTGAGCGGTTTCATTTCTCCTTAATCTTTGCTTTAATGTTGCACTTCATGGGATAATCTCATTTTTGTTTGAGTGCAGCTAGGAGTTTGCACCCTAAGAGACTTACAAAATGAGTCCATATTATACAGGAATTGTCTTAACAAACTACAGTTTAGCTCCAGGCAAGATGGTGGTTGCCTGTAATCACAGCACTTTAAAGGCTGAGGCAGGGAAATCCTTGCAAGTTGCAGAGCATCCTGAACTATATAAAAAGACTGTCTTAACAAACAAATCCTCAAAACTAAAAGATGTATAGCTGCAGCATCTTGGATCTGAAATGGATCTTGGAGATGACTAGTCCTGCCTGGTTTGCTGAGTAGACCCAGGAAGTTGACTTGTTTAGGATCATATACTCTGATGAGAATCAGGATTACACACAGCCCAGTGCTTTTCCTGCCTCACCCCTGGAAGTAAATCAAGAGAAGAAAGTGGTATTCTGGGGATCAAACCTAGGGCCTCACAACGGTGAACTCTACTATAGAGCAGTATCTCTGGCTTCTCCACTTGTAATTAATCTACTTTGTGTCAGTTCATGTTGTAAGATTTATTGGCCAGGTGTGGTGGCTTAGGTAGGAGGAGGGCAAGATTGAGCCCTTTCTGAACAATTTAGTGAGCTGGTGAGACTCTTCCTCATTCAAAATAAAACAAAAAGAGGTGGGCACATAGCTAAATGCACAGATCCTGGGTTTAATCCCCAGAAAAGGGGAACAAAAAAGGTTTAATTGGTGATGTAAGATTTATTTGCCTCTATTAAATATAGCATTATTCTGAAGTTAACCTGCTTTTTTTTTTTTCAATATTCCAAAACATCAGTGGAGTAAAAATTTACTTGCAAGAGGCTGAGCGTGGTGACTCATGCCTGTAATCACAGTAGTACTTCAGGGCTGAGGCAGGAGGATCCTGACAGTGAGGCTAACCTAGACTGTGTATTAAATTCAAAGTTTGCCTTTACCAAATCTTCCTTTTATTTGTGGGAATCTGGTGGTCTTTTCATGTCATTTATTCTTGTAGTTGATCATCTCTCACACTGCTAGTAGTAAGAGTTCAGAGATTTTTAAGAAAAGTTTAAATTTTCTAGTCTGGTTCCATTGGAGTATGAGAAACATGCCATAGAGAAGAGATGAATAAATCTGTAACAGACACTGAGCCATGTGAAAAATGACCATAGATAACTAATTTAAAACTGACATCTCAGGCTGTTCATGTAATAACAGTTCTTTAAAAGTGTTACATATTAGTGGGAAATTGCTCTCTTGAGAATTTGTACAAGAGGAAGCTATTTGAGGATGGTTTTTAAACAGTTGTACTGTATGATTGGCAGATTGGCATATTTATTAGACTACTAGTGGTTTTATAGAAGAGAAAAAATAATGGTTGGATAACTACTGCATTTGAAGTATTGTTTCTCTTGTGAATTTATATTTACTGTTATATTTTACTAAGATTTAATACTTTTAACACCTTTTGATTGTATGTATACTCCAGCAAACTTATATATTTTGTTGACTTCAGATTGTGAGTTTTTTTTTTTTTTTTTAAATCGGTACCGGGGATCCAACTCAAGACTGCCCTTCCAAGGCAGACACTTATGCCACTGAGCTAAATCCCCAGCCCCCTGGTATGTTCTTGAAAGTACATGGGTTTTTTTTTGGTTGTTGTTTTTTTGTTTTTTTTAAAAGAGAATAAAACGAAACAACAGAACAAAGCAAATCAGAATAGAACAATGCAAGCAACACAAGACTTAAAAACACGACAACAGGAAATCAACAGTGGCTACCATACTGTTTCTTGTTTTCTACGAAATAGTATAATACTTGAAAGTACGTTGTGTATCAGTTGTGGCTGATCATGCATCTAACAACTGGATGTCCTATGTTGTTGTTGATTATTCTATTACAGCTTTACATGTATGGTACATTGCTTCTCAGGGTAGTTACTGTAGCTAAGACACTGGATCTTAGTTGAAGAGTGTTAACTTTTTTTTAAGACATGGTCTCACTTTATAGTGCAGACTGGCCTTGAACTCCCTTTGTGGCCCTGGCAGGCCTCCCTCAGCAGTCCTCCTGCTTCAGTCTTCTTCTGAGTGCTGGGACTGTAGGTGTGTGTGCCACCACGCCTGGCATGTTTCTGGTTTTGAGACAGGGTCTGTGTAGCCCAGGCTAGCCTGTAAAATCAATTCTGCCTCACCTTCCTTAGTGCTGGAGCAAGATGTAGTTTAAGCAAAACTGTTATACAACACCTGTTACATACTATACTATTATTATTATTGGTACCGTGGATCGTACTTAGGACCTCATGCTTGCTTATAGCCACTGAGCTAAATCCCTGGCCAATATTGTATATTTACTGATTGTTTCAGATGTCAGTTTCTAAAGTTTAGAAACAACTTTGTAGGATTATTGTGTGAAAACTTTTCCATAGTATGATGGGCTGTTTTATTCCTGCAGTTAAAATGGCTCCAAGCAGGAATGACATAGCATGTTTTAAGAGTTGGGAACTGGGCCGAGGATTTAGCTCAGCGGCTTAAGCACCTGCCTGGCAAGTGCAAGGTCGTGAGTTCGATCCCCGGTACCATTAAAAAAAAAAAAAGATAGTTGGGAACTGAGGATTTAGCTCAAAAAAAACAAAAACAAAACAAAACGAAACAAAAAAGCCGGGGATTTAGCTCAGTGGCTTAAGCGCCTGCCTGGCAAGCGCGAGGTCATGAGTTCGATCCTTGGTAAAAAAAAAAAAAAAGTTGGGTACTATACTTGGAGTTAAGTTGCAGTTGTAAGACAGAAATTAATTACAATATTTATTTAACAGTTCTGAGACTTGATCTTAGGACTTTCACATCACTTGCCTCCCCAGCTCTTTCTGTTTGTTTGTTTGTTTGTTTATTTTGTGACAGATTCTTGCTAGATTGCCAGGCTGGGTTTGAATTTGTGATCCTCCTGCCTCAGCCTCCCAAAGTGCTGGGATAAAAAGATCTATAACACACCTGGCTAAGACAGGATTTTACAGTTAAAATACTGAGCTTTCTGGGTTTTTAAAATTTTTATAATTTGTTTAAATTATACCTGATTAGGTGGTTTTTTTAAAAAAATTTATTTTTGGTTTTTTTGAGATAGGGCCTCACTTCATAGTTCAGGCTAGCTTTGAACTTGAACGCACAGGGGTCCTTCTGCCTCAGCCTCAATATTCTGGGATTATAAACCTTTGCTGTTAAACCCAGCTTTTTAGAGTTGTTTTAAAGTTCCTGGTCTGAGCCATAGAGAGAAAATAGAATAAAAAGTAAGTCTTTTTTTTTTTTTCTTTTTGAGGCAAAATTTCCCTGTGTAGTTTAGATGACCTTGAACTCACTCAAGCTGGCCTCAAATTTATGGGGATCCTCCTGCCTCAGCCTCCTAAGTGCTTTGATTACAGGTATACCACCATGTCTGGTCTAAAAAGTAAATCTTGAGTTGATTTTTGTCATTTTTTCACTTCGAATGCTTAGGATTACAGTTATGCCTTTTTAATCTTCATACTTTTGGGGGGCTGTTTTCAGACTGTCAAGTACTTGTGAAAGAGTCTTTACAAGGCTAAAGAAAAGGAAACAACAGCCTATTGTGGTAAGAATGTAGGTAATCTTGAAGTCATGAAAAAGTAGATGTATAAAATGAGGTAATCTAGGATTTGAAAAATATCTTATCATTTATAGCTTATACATTTATAAGCTATGGAGAATTGCTTTGACATTTTGCCTGCAATTATATGTGCTGCAGTTGGTGGAACATAAAAACCTCAATTGGCATTTGCTCTGAATGGTTATTTGAGAGTGAGTGACTTATTTTGGTAACCTAAAATCTGACATGGGATTAAGAAGCAGCTGACCCAGTATCTCTCTAATGAGTTTTGTTTCCTTTTCCTTTGCTTTCTTTTAAAATAAGTAAAAATAATAACCAGGGCATAACATATAAATCCAAAAATACTCATTGCTAGAGGCATTAGGGATTTCAACTTTAGACTTCAGAAATTTTAATTTGCTTAGCTAGTTAAAATTTTTGAGTTAATGTTGTTAGAGGATATTTGTTTTGAGTTATATACCTTAAGTTTATAGTGCTGTCCAATAAAACTATCAGCCATGTGCAAGGTAAAGTTTTTAGTAGTCACATTTTTTTCTTTTCTCCTTTGCAGTACTGAGGATTGAACCCAGGGCCTTCACACTGTGCTGAATCTCCACTCCTTATGTTGAGACAGAGTTTTGCTAAGTTACTTTGGGTGGGCTCTGGCCACTTTATCGATTTATTTATTTTGCATTGGATACTGAATCCAGTACTATTGAGGCCCTTTTTATTTTTTGAGACAGGATCTCACTAAATTGCTGACTTGCCTAGATTGGGTTTAACCTTGTAATGGTGCTGAGATTATAGATGTGTCCTACCAGGCCTGGCTTCTAACAACATTTTTTAAAAAGAAAAGATGAAGCTGGGTTCACTTCAAAATGAAAATAGTAAAGAAGGTTGAAAATGTAGCTGAGTACAAAGGTCCTGGGTTCAATTCCCAGCAACACCACCCCCCTAAAAAAAGATAAAATAGATTTTTTTTTTGATCTTATTCTGAGATATAGGATGAAGGAGCACTCCCTGTATATAGCCTTTCTGGTGATGAAGAGCAAGCTGGAGCAAAACATGCTGGTTTAATCTCTGCCAGGATGACAGAGACAGCCTCCCAGCATAGCATTTATCACGTCTGTTAGTCTAGTGATGTGACCAGCCCCAACAGGATTTTATTGGACCATTAAATACTGAACAACACCAGTGGGGAGAGGATTACAACGCACATTACGTGGGCCAGAGTGCAAAATCTGGAAAGGAGGTGAAATCATTGGAATATTAATATACCATATTTGAGGGATCTGGAGAGGTTTCCTGGGGGAAGTTATTTTTGAGATCTAAAGAGTGATTAGAATTTAAATAGATAAATAATAGAACTATATATGACAGAGCTGTGAAGAGTTGGTGTGAATTTGAAGGTTCTTGTTTTTTGTTTTTAGATGTATTGTCACTGTGTTGACCAGGCTGGTATCAGATTTATGAACTGAAATGATCCTCCCGCCTTGGCCTACTGAATTTGAAGGTTCTTGATCTTTAGAAATTGAGGAAGCCATTTGTGGTGACATGTGCCTGTAATCTAAAGCAGGAAGAGTGCAAATTTGAGCCCACCCAGGCAATTTATCAATTTAGTGAGACCTTGTCTCAAGGAGGGCAGGGGGTGACTGAGGATGTAAGTCAGCATAAAGGCCCTGGTTCAATCCCCAGTACTGTAAAACAAAAAATAAATGAAAAAAATTAGCCTTTCATATGCCTGGAGTAGGTTTGGGCTGAGGTTACTGTAGTGGTGAAAGATAAGAAAAGAGCTACATCAAATAGGTACTTATGAAATAGGCTGTGAAGTATGGACTTGGCCTTCAGTTTAGTGGAAGTTGACAAATTTCAATAGAAAAGATGACTTTTATGAAGATTCTTATGGCTGTGTTGAGAATAGATCTTCAGTGTGGACTCTAGCAGCTATTGGAATAATGAAATGGCCACTTAAGATAGTCTGGCTGGTAGATAACAGTAGATCTGAGTACATCTACTAGCTGTAGAGGTAGAGAAGTACAGTAGACAGATTTTAGAGATGAATGAAGTGGGTTTTCAGGAATCAGTAATTGGTTGGGAGTCCGAGGCGGTGGCATATGACTCTGATCGCAGCACTTTGCAGGCTGAGGCAGGAGGAGAGGATCATTACGAGGTCAAGGCCTGCCTGGTTACACAGTGAGATCCTGTCTCCAAAAAAGCTAAAGCTGTAGCTTGCTGGGAAGGTCTTGGGTTGAATCCTGAGTACCAAAACAAAACAAAAAGCTCAAGGCCAGTGTAGTGTAGCATATATCTATAATCCCTAAACTCTGTGAGGCTGAGGCGGGAGGATTCCAAGTTTGAGTGGCGTTTGGGCAATTTAGTGGAAACCTATCTCAAAAAATGGATTGGAGATGAATCTAAGGGCAAAGGTCCCATGTTCAGTCCCAGTATGCACTTCCCCCCAGTTTTTCATTTTCATTTTAATTTAATTGGTATATTTTATTGGTACATAATGGTACATAATTGGCACATATTGGTGCATAATGATAACATTCATCATAGAGCGTTTGCACCTGTGCATGCTGTATCTTGCTGCTGTTTTTTCACCCATTCCCTCCCCTGCTTTCAACCACTTGTTTACAAAAGCCTTGTTTCCATTTTTTTCTTATACTTTTTCCATTGTCCTTTCCTTTGTTCCCCCCTTTTTTTGTTCCCCTTTTTATTTGAACATTTTCTGCCTATTTCCCAATATCTATTATATATTTTGGTCCTTATTGACACTTTCCGTTTCTCACACCAGAGAAATCATGTGGTTTTTAAACATGTCTGTCCAGTTTATTTCACTTAAAAGTATGGTCTAGGTGCATCCATTAGCTAGAAATGTCTCAAGCTTATCCTTTATGGCTGACTAGTAAGTACTCCATTGTATTAAAAAAAACTCATTTTCTTTGGCTATTCATTGGTTGATGGTTATTCAGGCTGTTTCTAAGACTCGGCTGTTACAGAGTGTGTCCCTATAAATGGGAGTGTGCGTGTATTGCTGTGGTGTGGTGCTTTTCATTCGTTCAGAAAGATACCAAGAACTGGAATAGCTGGGTCAAACGGAACCTCTAGTCCTATTGTTTTGAGGACTGTCCACACTGGTTTCCACAATGGTTGCACCAGTCTACATGCCTATCAACAGTGGAAAAGGGTTCTTTTTTCCCACAGCCCCACCAGCATTTGTTATTGGTTGATTTTTTTTAAACAAGCTCGGATTTTATTTTGCTTTATTTATTTATTTTTTTTGCGGTACCGGGGATCAAACTCAACGACCCTTGTGCTTGCAAAGCAGGCGCTTATGCTGCTGAGCTAAATCCCCAGCCCCTATTGGTTGATTTCTTGATAACAGCCGTTGCTTCTGGAGTGAGATAGAATCTTAGTGTCGTTATAATTTGCATCTGTCAAATGGCTGATGATCCTGAACATTTTTTTCATGTATTTATTTGTTGTTTCTACTTCATCTGAGAAGTGTCTGTTCATTTCAGATGCCCCCAAAATTTTCTTTTTAAGTGAAAACAGGTGAGAAGCACAGATGATCAAAGAGGACTGTAAGGGAAGCTGATTACATTGCTTTAATATCTTAGAGCTAGGGATTTAGCTCAAGTGCGAGGTCATGAGTTCAATCCCCAGTACCAAAAAAAAAAAAAAAAAAAAGGTTGGTTATAATAGCTTATGGCTGGGTGAGAAATGAGGGTCATGGGCTAGGTTTAGATAATTGCTCTTGTCACTGAGTACAAAAGGACCAAATTAAATATACTATTATAGTTGTTTTTATGTTTTTATCTTTTATTGCTATGTGATCACAGTACAGTGATTACATTCTTTGTGGCGTTTAGGACTGAGAAGGTGAAAGTGATTCTGCAATTTCTGATTTAGACTCAAGGGCTATTCTGTGAGGTTGGTAATATCTGTTAGGGAGTAGGGTAAGAGGGAGGCAGGAAGATTGGTAGAAAGGGAAGTTAGGGACCTGGCTAAGAAGGTTCAGGACCTGGGCTATCACTGAGGCAGGGTCACCTTCTCAGAGCTGTTGGCCATGTGGGTCTAGATCCACAGAAGATGAACCAGGCACATTATTTCTACTTGGAGTTGGAGGTCAGCCTGTGATACATAGTGAACTCAAGGCCAGCCTGAATGTGTGATGAAACTGTCTCAATAAAAATTCTGTCTCTGCTGGGTGTGGTGGCGCATGCCTGTAATCCCAGCACTTGGGAGGCTAAGGCAGGAGGATTGCTTCGAGTTCTAGGCCAGCCTGGGCTACAAAGTGAGTTCAAGGCCAGCCTGGGCTACAAAGTGAGTTCAAGACCAGCCTGAACTTTGTAGTAACCTTGTCTCAAAAAGGAAAAAAATTCTTTATAACATAGTTGTGTTTTTGTTTTTGTTACCTGGAATCAAACATAAGACCTTGCACTTGCCAGGCAGGTGCTGTGCTGCTGAGCTATATACCTGGCAACATACTTGCTTATATATATTCTCTCTCACATTCTCCCTAATGAGACAGTAGAGTTTTAATATGTAGCCAAACAATGTGTTAGATTGTTATGAAGCTTTTTGAAAGTTTAAATAAATAATTCTTTCTCTGTCCTTATTTTATCTCATCCCTGCTTCCCTAGTGCAAACACTTAGAAAATAAATCTTACTGTGGTAATGATCCTATAGAAGCCATCCTGTTACATCCTTTCCTCTGATAGGTCTTATTTTTTGGAACAAGTTTTCCTTGTGTTGCTCACACTGGCCTTCAGGTCCCACTTCAGCCTCCCAAATCGTTGGGATTACGGGCAGATGCTGTCACACCTGTGTTCATTTTTGGTTTGTTTTTGAATCAAGGTCTAGGTAGGTAGCTCTGGCTGACCCTGAATTTGCACTGTATCTCAGGTTGGCTTCAAATTAGGGATACTTGAAGCCCAGGCTCTTGATTACTGGGATCAGGTGTGTACCACCATGGGACTTGGTTTTTATAAATTCTCAGATACTGTAGTTCTGATACTTGGTTTTTACTGGTACAGTACTCTGTTTTTTAACCACTTAGATGTTACCACCATGCCTGTTGAGAGAAATTCATTTATTAGATTTTGACAGATCCAGAGAAATCTCTATAGTGAATGAAAGTGCTTATAGTATTGGCTAACATTGTTATTTTGAATTACATGTAGATTTGTCCATTTTGCCTCTTGACTGATCATTACTCTAGAAAACTAAGGTATCTTTATATATTAAAAATGAACACTTGTGCTTGTTGTGGTGATGTATACCTGTAATGCCTGAGGCTGAGGCAGGAGGATTGCAAGTTCAAGCCCAGCCTGGGAAATTTTAGTGATTTAGTGAGATTTTTGTCTCAAAAATAAAAACTGAAAAAATGAGTTGTGAATGTAGCCCAGTTTGAAGGCTTTGGGTTAAATCCCCAGTACTGTAAAACAAAACAAAACTGAAAAAATGAATACTTATTATTTAGAAGATAATACTACAGAAGCAGTTATTTCAGTATTTCTGTTTCAACAAGTATAGAATGTGTAACTTGGAAAGTATAGGGATTGGCAGCTAACTCTCTAGTTGTAGTGTCAGTTTGTTTTCTTGCATAGCATCTGTTGCTGTGTATAAAAGTAAATTAGTTACTTGCCATTTGAATGTGAATGTGGCTGATTGTGAGTTCCAATTGAGATAGCATGGAAAGTTGCCATATATGTATGTGGCACTAACTTACATGCTGTTCTCTTCAATTCCCTCAGACTCCTTCTGAAGACTCACTGAACCAATGACTAGTAAATGATCTTGTGAATGTAGTATTACTGGAGACAAAATACCACATAAATACTGTATGAAAAGTAATTTTAGGACTTTTTGGGATTTCATTTTTGTGGTGCTGGAGAGTCAACCAGGGCTTCAAGCATGGTGAAATACATCTCCAGCCCTGGACTTTATTTTAATTTTTATTTTTTTTGGTACTGGCAGTTGAACTCAGGACCTCAAACTTGCCAGGCAGGTGCTGTGCCATTGAGCTAAATCCCTGGCCCTGGATTTACTTTTAAACCCTAGTAAGTGGCAAGTGTTTACCAGTACCAGACAGAATAGAAGGCTGTATCAGTAAATGGATCGTTAGTATATGTATAATGTTATTAACTGTGTGACTGAACCTTGCTGACCATCTTACTTGTGTAGCAATTGCACTTGCATAAAGTGTTTTTTTGAGACAGTGTCTGTGTAGTTCCGGTGAGCTTGAAGGTCACCATGTAGCCCAGGCTGGCTTTGAGTTTGAGGCAGTTCTCTGCTTCAGCCTCCTAAGTGCTGAGATTACGGGTATGCACCAGCTTGCCTGGCTTCTTACGAATTTTTAGTACTTACCATATGAGTCTTGTGAAATGAAACTTTGGTGAGTTGAAGAAATCACATTTGTACTTAGTAATGTGGCAGACCATTCTAATGTGCCTAATCAAAGGTTCATACTTTAGTCTTGATCTTGTCTTGGGTTTACCACTTGAAAATCTTTTTTTTTTTTTTGGTTCTGGAGATTGAACCTAGGGCCTCCATCCCTGAACTGCATCATCTCTGGTCATTTTAAATTTACTATTTATGTATTTGTTTTGAGACAGCATCTTGCTGTGTAGTTCAGGCTAACTTTGAACTCACTGTGTAATCCTGACTGGCCTTGAACTTGTGTTGATCCTCCTGCCTCAGCCTTGAGGAGGGCTCTGATTACAGGTGTGCACCACCACACCCAGCTTTCTAATTTTGAGAGAAGGTCTCACTAAGTTGCTTAGGCTGGCCTCAAATTTGTGATCTTCTGTCTCAGCCTGTTAAGAGTGCTAGGATTACAAGCATGCACCCTCACATTTGGATACCGTTTTATGATCTGTTGTGTAAAAAGGATACTATAAGCTAGGCATGGTTGTGTACACCTGTGATCCCAGCAGTCTGAAGACAGGTAGAAGGATCACTGAGAATTTTAGGCCAGCCTACACTACAAAGTAAGACCCGGTCTAAAAAACAAAACAAAACAAAAAAGTGATACTGTAGAATTTTTTTCTGTGGATGTTTTATGGGAATGGATTTGTTATCTATGTTGGCACAGTATTGTTTTCCTGAGCCCCTAATAACAGAGAGTATGAAGCTCGCTTGGAAAGGTACAGTGAGCGCATTTGGACATGTAAGAGTACAGGAAGCAGTCAGCTAACGCACAAGGAAGCCTGGGAAGAAGAACAGGAAGTTGCTGAACTGTAAGTAACAGATGCTTGCTTTCTGACACTGTCTTCACCTCAGAAAGGTGTTTTCTTGGTAACTAATAACATATCTATTTAGTTTGAAGGAGGAATTCCCTACGTGGTACGAGAAGCTTGTTCTGGAAATGGTTCACCATAACACAGCATCCTTAGAGAAGTTAGTAGATACTGCTTGGTTGGAAATCATGACCAAATATGCTGTGGGGGAAGAGTGTGACTTTGAGGTAAGTGCCTGTTTTTTTCCTGTAAACCACTACCTGAATTGAAGCTTCCAACATAGA
>PVJX010006995.1:20507-73843 GCA_004027295.1 Dolichotis patagonum
TTGACTTTCTTTTTTTTTTTTTTTTTTTGAGACAGGGTGTTGCTATGCAGTTCAGGCTGGTCTTGAACTCACTTTGTAACCCTGACTAGCCTTGAACTCACAGCAGTCCTCCTGCACCTCTCGTGTGTTGTGATTACACCACAGCACCTATGGTGTGCTGTGATTACAGGCATGCACCACTACACTGCACTTGGCCATTTTTGTAATTTTTTAATACTTTATTTAGGAGACTTTTAGATACATTTAATCCAGATCTTCACTAACTACTTGACTTTTCTTTTTCTACTTAGATTTATTTTGAATTTTCCAGGATAACTATTATAAGATTGATGCATAACACTAAAGCAGTCTTTCTGTTCTGCTGTTCAGTATGTTAAGCTTTGTTGCCTGTTGGTTGTGAAATCATGAGTGTATTCACAGATGCTTTTTAAAGCAGGAAAAAGAAATCTTTGCAGAAGCATAAGAGATAAAGCACAATCTTTATCTTCACATGTTTATCTTTACATGTAGTTGGCTACATCTTGCCTTATCTTTGACTGTGAGCTGAGAAAAGTGTGCTGGCAGGCTGGCAAGAACAGAAAGGGAGGGAAATGACTTAGGTAGCTAGCTCAGCAGCAGCATGTACTGTAGTAGCCAGTATTCAAACTGAAGTCTTTGTTCTCTCCTTATTTCACTAACTTACTCTTGACTCCGTGTGTGTGTGTGTGTGTGTGTGTATATATACACACTTTTTTTTTAAGAGTAGGAGAATTTGAGGAAAGGAATGTGGAATAGGAATATCTCTTTGAGAGACAGGTGCAGGAGTCCCTAATGGGTTACCAAGTCCCTGTATCTTGTAGCAACTTCTTTATTTGAAATGTCTTGAATTGCTAGGGTTTTTCTTTTGTCTTTTTTTTTGGAGACAGGGTCTCACCCCATATCCCAGGCTGTCCTAGAACTGGAAATCCATCTGCCTTACTTTGTGGTACGATCTTGTGTATAAACAAGATTTCCTCAGCATAAATTCTGGAGAAGAGTTTTTATTTACAGCATTTAGGTCTACACCCTTATCCATCACAATCTTTCTGTGCTAAGATTGCAGGTATGCATTAGCACACCTGAGAGGTAAACAGGGCTCAAAAAGTATGTCATGGCTTTAACTCTGAGCATTGAAAAAGCCTCTGCCCCTTAGTGGAGATGGAACCCAGACTCCTGGGCATGTTAGGCAAAAGCTCTACCATATCAGCTGTAGCCCCAGACTCCTTTTCAGGGTCTTAAATGGATGATTAAAATAATTAGATACTTGTTTTTAAGATTACTTTGGCTGCTGTATGGAGAAATTTATTGGAGTAGTCAGATGAGAGGATTTGAGAAGGCTTGCCCTAGTATGGCGGTCCAGGTGAGAACTGGTGAAGGTGATGGCTGAGGTGATTAAGAAGAGTGAACGAGTTGAAGATTGATTTTAGAAGTGGAAAGAATACATTGTTGGATGAGAAGGCTAAGTAAGCAAAAGAGCTCTCAAGGGTGATTCCCAAGTTGATTGTTACGAATAGTATGTTAGGAATGTGTTCAGTATCTTGATTATGGTAAGTTTCACAGTATATCAAAACTCTTCAACCAGGAGAGGTGGTGCACAGCAATAATCCCAGCACTTGGGAGCTCAGGCAGGAAGATCAGAAGTTTGAGCCCACCCTGGGGTTCAAACTTAATGAGACCCTGTCTCAAAATAAAAAACGACTGGGATGTAACTGAGGGCAAAGGTCCTGGGTGCAGTCTCCAGTACTAAAAAAGAAAAGAAAAAGAGTGATTTCTAGCTATTCTAGTACACTTAAATCTACTGAGAATTATTGCTGAATCTAAAAATTTTAAATCAGGCCAATCCCTTAGGTGTTAATGGTGGGACTTCAAATCAGAAAACCTGAGTTTTAGATTCAGCTGTTACTTTCTAGCAGTGAAACCTGTGGGAAGGCATCAAACCTGTTGGAAGGCATCAAGAATGTTAGTTTATATCTCAAAACTGAGGAGTTTGGCTACAGAGACTCAGGACAGCTGTTTTGTAAAAAATAACTTTATTTGGGTATGCTTGACATAGAATGAACTGCATAAGGGCTGGGGATTTAGCTCAGCGGCATAAGTGCCTGCCTGGCAAGCATGAGGTCATGAGTTTGATCCCCAGTACCAAAAAAAAAAAAAAAAAGAATAAACTGCATACCCATTAATATGTACAAAATGCTTGAGGTATTACATGCTGAAGTCCCAGCTGCTAGAGAGGCTGAGGCATGAGGATCACATGAACTTCTTAGTTCAAGACATACAAGGGTAAGAGCAAGATCCTTTTCTCAAAAAACAAACAAACAAATAAATAAATAAATAAATAAAAGTGCAGTTTAATAAGTGGTGTGTGTATTTATTTATTTATTTTGTCTTTTTGAGATAGGACCTCACTATGCAGTTCAGGCAGTTCAGACTTCACTTTGTAGCCCAAGCTGGCCTCACACTCACAGTGATCCTCCTGCCTAAGCCTCCCAAGTGCTGAGATTCCAGGTGTGCACTACCATGCCCGGCTTATTTTATTTTTTGAGACAGGATTTCCCTGTGCTGTGCTGTGCTGGCTGGAAGGCACTGTGTAGCCCAGGCTGGCCTTGAACTCCTGCCTCAGCCTCCCAAGTGCTGGGTTTATAGGTCTACACTACCTCTCCTGGCTGATGTTTTGATACACATCTGTGAAACTTAACATAATCAAGATAGTGAGCACATTTCTGACATATTACTCATTTTCTTTAGTAATCTCCCCTATTTTACCTTTCCCTATGCTGATCTGCTAGATCATTATAAATGGTGTGCATTCTCTTGTTTTATATCAGAAAGTCATTGTATATATATTTTTCTTGGTCTGGCTTCTTAGTTATTTTAAACAATTCTGGTTTTTTTTTTTTTTTTTTTTTGGTGCTGGGAATTGAACTCATGACCTCGCACTTGCCAGGCAGGTGCTTATGCCTCTGAGCTAAACCCACACCATCATAATTATTTTAATGGGTATCTTTTCTGTTACAGATATTGAAGTTCATTTCCTTTTTAAAGAAACTCAGGCTGTTTCTTAAAATAGTTAAACTATATTGTATTATATTCCCACAATTAATATATGAAAGTTCTAGTTTGTCGCATCAATGCCAACACTTGGTATGTTCCTTCTTTCTCTCCTTCCTTTTCTCCCTCTCTTCTTCCCTCCATCTTTTATTGCTTCATTCCTTTTATGGTACTGAGGGTAGGCGGTTTTCCTGCTTCTGCCTCCCAGGTGCTGAAACTACAAGTATGCGTACTACCATATCTGGCTCAAAATTTCTTCTTTTTTCTTTTGAGACAGGATTTGTAAAAGTTGCCCAGATTGACCTCAAACTTGTAATCTTCTTGTCTCAACAATCCTGCTTCTGCCTTGTGGGTAGCTGAGATTGTAGGCATGTGCCAATGTGCATGGCTGTTGTTTTTATTTTTCTCTTTTCTATTTTGTGTATCAGGGATTAAAATCAGGACCTCAGGCATGCTAGGCCAGCACTCTACCAACTGATTTTTTTTTTTTAATGGTGGCAAAGTTTTATTAAAGGTGGGAATAAGAAACAGGCACTGCAGAATGTCCTAGGCCAAGTAAAAGCAGGAGTATAAGTATACTCTATAGCGTGAGGGCAAACCATCTTTGCTCTAGAGAATACTGTGGCCCTTAGTTATGTTCTTTTTCTCTGTCTTTTTGTAATTTGACATTTTGATAGTTGAATTGTATCTTGTGGTTTTTGATTGTTTGTGTGTTTGTTTTGGGAGTACTTTGGGTTAAACTCAGAGTCTTTCTTTTTATGTTTTAAGACAGGCCATTGCTAAATTATCCATGCCAGGCTTGAATTTGGCAGTCCTCCTGTCTTAGTATTCCAGATAATAGGATTACAGTATGTTTCACCATGAGTGGCTCTCATGTGGTTTTATGTTTTTTACTAAATAGCTCATAATGTTGAGCATCTACTTCTGTGCTTGTTGCCATCTATTCATATTTTCTTTAGTTAAATGTTAGTTCATATCTTTGTCCTTTTTGAGGAGCAAGTTGTTGGGATTTGAACCCAGGGCCTTGCAAGCATAGGGCCTTGCAAAATACTACCACCAAGCTACATCTCCAGTAGTCCTCGTGTATTTTTTAAAATGAATTGCTTTCATTTTGAGTGTGTGTGTGTGTGTGTGTGTGTGTGTTTTTGTATGTTCTATACATAAGTGTTCTTTGCTAGATACAGACATTTGCTTTTGAAGATACTACTCTTATTTTTTTTTCCTTCTTGGTACTGGAAATCGAACTCAGGACCTCATACTTGCCAGGCAGGCACTGTGTCACTGAGCCATATCCCTCTATATTCTTCAGATTGTGTCTTTACTACCTTGCTAGTTTCTTTTGAAGAAGTTTATACTTTTGATGAAGCCAGTTAGCAAATAAACCTAACCTTGTCTTTAATTACATTAAAGGTAAGTTATGCTGAAGGTTTCAGTTAAAACATAGACATTGTATTAAGAAGCTATATGCTGCCTACAGGTAAGATACAAATAGAGTAAAAATAAGAGGATAGAAAAAGATATACCATGCTAATAAAAGCAAAAGAAATCTGAAATGTCTGTATACATATCAGACAAAACATCTCAGGTAAATACAGAGGTAAAGAAGGTCATTTTTGATGAAAAAGGGGTCAGTTTTTCAAGAGGATATAGTACTTATTTTTTTTTAGTAGTTCTTTATGCATCTGATAGAATTTCAAAATACATGAAAAAAAGGGGAATAGAACTATAAAGAGAAATAGACATTTTTTTTGACAATTTACATTTATAGTTACAGATTGCAGCATTTCCCTTTCTCAATAATTGAGAGAACAGGTAGGCAGAAAGACAGCATGAATGTTAATTTAAATACTTGAACAACAGTGTCAATAGATTTGCCCTAATTGTCATGATAAGACATTCCACCTAACAACAGTGTACCCATTCAAGTATAAGCTTTACCAAAATAGACTGTATTTTAGGCCATAAAGTATTTTGAGTAAATGTTTAAGGATTCAAGTCATTCAAAATATACATTGTCATATACAAGATCTCATGGTCTCAAAAATTGTTTTTACAAAAAGGCTGGTAATATATCTCAGTGTGAAGGCCCAGGGTTCAGACTCTAGCACCTTCCACCCTCAAACAAACCAAAACAAAACTCATGGAAATTTTATTTTTATGACAGTTGAAAATTGAAGTTTAAAAAGTCACTACCATTTACAGTAGCATCAGAAAATATGTAATGAGGTAAGAAGTTGTAAAACATAATTTTTGTGAATTCACTATGAGACTGAGAATTAAAGATTAAATAAATGGAGAGTTACTGTATCAGGGTTTTACTAGAGAAAGATATAGCATAAATTATACAGATATATAAGAAATTACAAGATTTACTGGAGTTCACTGCAGTGTCCCATGCAAGTTTGTATCAGGAGACTGATTGGTATGCAACAGAAGGCTGAAGGATCCAAGGTAGAAGCCGAAAAGTCTGTGCTAGAAGCCAGGGGGCGCTATCCAAGCTGAAGGGAAGATTGGGGCACCTCCAAAGAATGGACACCTGTCCATCCTTTCTCATTTCTCTCACTTTAGGGTATAGAATTGCTGAGCTGATTTAGTTAAGCTTCTAAACTTCTCCAGTTGATTAAGCAATCATCCACTACTGTTATACTTCGTTCAAGGTTGAGAAAAGTCATTAAGGAGTCATTTCTTCCCAGATAATGTATAAACTTAACAAAGTTGTATAAAAATCTCAGTATCCTGTAAGAATTGGGAAGCCAATTGTAAAATTTCACTTAGATGCACAAAGAACCTAGCTAAAGCAACTTTGAAAAAGATCATCAGCATTAGAGGCCTAAGATACTACATTTCAAACCTTAATTTGAAGTTTCTGTGTTAAATAGATCAGTGGAGCTGGCTAGGATGCAGAAGTAGACAAGCACAACTGATCTTCAGTAGACATGGAAAGGTAATTAAGTGGAAAAAGGAGTCTTTTTCAACCAATGAGTCTCAATTTGATATCAATATATTGTTGAGTTTTTAAAAAATATAAGTTCTTATGCATATTTTAGGCTAGTGCAGTTGTTGTCCTTTGGCCTTGTACAATGAGGCATGGATTATGAACTAGATGATAATCATTTTAAAGATACCACTTAGGCTGAAAAGTCTGAGAAATAAAGTTTAGTGTGTTTAAATACTTAGATACTAATTTTTTTAGGTAGGTGAGGAAGAAAGTATACTGAATCAGATATTCTAAGTATTATTGTTAGGTTTCTATTCTTATTTATTGAATTCCTCTGGTTTTCTGTTTCCTGTTTAGGTTGGAAAAGAGAAAATGCTGAAAGTGAAGATTGTAAAGATTCATCCTTTGGAGAAAGTAGATGAAGAGGCCAATGAGAAGAAATCTGATGGTGCCTGTGATTCTCCATCAAGTGATAAAGAGAATTCCAGTCAGATGGCTCAGGACCATCAGAAGAAGGAAGCAATAGTGAAAGAAGATGAAGGAAGGAGAGAGATTATTAGTATGTATGATCCTGGCTTTCTTGAGTTACTTAGGAGGCCCTGTTATTTTCTTATACACAAATCTTAAGAGTTCTCTAGCTGCTTAATGTGTAATCAAGTTTCTGTATAGACATGCCTTTGTTCATTTATGATTCAGAAAAGCAAATACAATGTCCACAAAGTGAATTAAAATTTAAATCTCCCTATGTAATTAGTTGTTTGTTTGTTTTTGTTTTTCGTGGTGCTGGGGATCGAACCCAGGGCCTTGTGCATGAGCTCTACCACAACCACATCCTCAGCCACTCTATGTAATTAGAACTATTAAGAAGTTTTTTCCTGTAGTTGCTTAGAAATTTGTGTGCTGGGGATTTAGCTCAGTGGTATAAGTGCCTGCCTTGCAAGCACATGGTCCTGAGTTCAATCCCTGGTACCGATTGGAAAAAAAAAAAAAGACATTCCTCTCGATATTCTTTATGGGGCCAGGGATTTAGCTCAGTGGCATAAGTGCCTGCCTGGCAAGCTCAAGGTCATGAGTTCAATCCCCAGTACCAAAACAAACAGAAAAAGGTATAGAAATTTGTATACTCATTGGTGATTACTCAAGGATAGTAAAGACAGTGTTGGTTTTTTTCTACTTCTTTTGTGGTTCCGGAGATTGAACGCAGGGTCTTGCACTTGGCATTCTACAACTGAGCTGCATCTCTAACCCTTTTTATTTTTTGTAATACTTGTCAAACCTAGGATCACTACCACTGAGTTACTTCCTCATCCCTTTTTAGTTTGAAGCAGGGTCTTAGTAGGTTTCTTAGGCTGGCTGCATGGGGTGGGATTACATGCCTGTAATTCTAGCACAGCTGAGCAGGAAGATTGCTGTGAGTTCAAGGCTAGCCTGGGCTACCATAAGCAAGTTCAAGACCAGCCTGCACTACATAGCGAGCTCATGTCTCAACCTGCCCCCCACAACAAATGTTTCCCAGGCTGGCCTCAAACTTGTGATCCTCCTGTCTCAACTTCCTTCCAGGTAACTGGGCTATAAATGGGCACCAGTGTGCCCCACAGCCCTCTGTAGTCTTAAAGTTGTCATCATGATAGGACAGGTAAATTAGGCTAATCCCTATTGCTGTTCCCAGAGTATGCCAGTGTGGTGACTCAGATGTTTGCATTTTGTGGAATCTAGTCTCAGATGGAGTTGTTAGAATTGTGAAATACTATAATGTCTAGAAATAATTCCTTGGGCGGAGGATTTAGCTCAGTCACAGAACTGCCTTCCTGGCAAGCATGAAGTTGTGAGTTGGATCCTAGGTACAAAAAAAAAAAAATCCTAGGGACCTAGATACTCTTAAAATAATATTTTAAAAATTAAAGAACTGAAACATTGCTCACTAGAGAAATTATTTGATTTCTGAGGCTTGCTTGCTTGCTTGCTTTTTTTGTTGTTGTTGTTAATCTGTATAAGTGAAAAATTGAACTTTTGTCTCCAAAAATGAGTTCACAGTGTTTGGTGTGTATTATCTGTGGCTGTTAAGAGAATGAAAATATTTTACCTCATCATTTAAATTACAGACTTTGGACTAGATATTAACTAGAATAGCATGTCTCATCCATTCTGTTTTTGTGTTTCTAGATGTTTTGGACATGTGCCAGATGTTTTTGCATCTGGGGAGGGAACTATGGGGAATTGAACTCAAGACCTCATGCTATCCAGGCACGCTGTGCCACTGAGCTAAATCTGTGGCCCCATGCCAGATGGTTTTCCGTATAGCGTGAGGAAAACTTTTGAGATTGCAATTGAGCAAGGCAACCCCAGTTATTGATCTTTTATGTAGTTTTTCTGCTCTGCATTATGAATGCTAATGACTGTGTTTTCTACTTTCTTTTTTCTTTTTTGATATTGAAGTTTTGTAACTTTTGGACATTACTTATACTTAATTCCCTGAGGTTGTTAAATTTTTAGAAATTGGTTGAAGATGTATCTTCTAATACTTTTTTTCTACAGTCAGATCATTGGAATATCAGTGATATACCTGAGCCATTATGTACCATAAAATCTCAAATTTCATGCTTTGAATTATTTCTTAATGTTTTTTGCCTTTAGGTATTAATTTAGGTTTAGGTATTCATTATTGTGACTTAGTGCTGTTTCTAGAATGAGCAAGAAAGTGGTAGCTAAGGAATTAATGTTATGACATATTTTGAATATTTTCTGAAAAAATTGATGAGAATTTTCACAGGAATAGACAAACTTTTATTCATAACAGTTTTTCACCAGATGACTTGGCTTTTACTCTATGGGACTTGTGTGGTGTATTGGGCAAGAATGTTTCAGCTCTATTTTCTCCCTGCCTCCCTTCCTTCTTTTTTGTAATGGTAGAGATTGGATCCAGGCCTTGAGGATGCTAGATAAGAGTTTTGCAACTGAGCAAGCTTTGTGCTCCTAACCTGATCATTTCCATGTTTTCCTTCATCACAGAAGTGGGCTTTCTCTCCTCTTGGGCCAAGGCACTTATGCTTTGAAAACCATTCCCTCTTTTTTCTCTTAAGGACTCGCATTAATTTATTATTCTAAGTGTTTTCAGTTTTCTAATGGTTCTTCTCAATTTATTAAAGTTCCATTTTCTAAAAATAATAATGCTTATCTGCCCTTGATTCTTTTTGTATTCTGTCCTATTCATTAAAGCTAGGGTTGGTTTGGCTTTGCTTTTGTTACGGGGATCAAACCCTGGGCACTATACCATTGAGCTGTGCCCCCAGCCCTATTTATTTTTTCAAATTTTGGGGCTGTGTTTTACTGAGTTGCCCAGGTGGGAGTCAGTCTTAACAATCCTCCTACCTCAGCCTCCTTTAGTGCTGAGATTACAGGTATGCACCACTGTGCCAAACTAAATTGAGCCACTCCCCTTCCCCTCTGATGTTTTTAGATAGTCTTGCTGTGTAGTCCAGATAGGCTTTGAATTTGTGGTGATCCCCCTGCCTGAGCCTCTCGAGTGCTGGGATTACAGGTGTGCCACCATACCTGGCAGCTAAGGTGTTTGTTTGTTTGTTTATTTGTTTTGAGACAAGGTCTCACTATGCAGCCCAGGCTGGCCTTGGCTTCACTATGTAGCCCAGGCTGGCCTTGAACTCCATGGTAAACCTTGTGCCTCAACCTCCCCAGTGCTGCAGTCACAGGCATGCACTGCTACGCCCAGCTGTATATTATTTCTTTATTTTTAATCTTACCTCATTTGATTCATCTTCTAACTGTTGAAATTACTATTATTATTATTTTCTTTTTTGTTTTTTTCAGACAGGGACTTACTGTGTAGTCCAGGGTGGCCTTGAATTTACAGAAATCCTTCTGACTCAGCCTCCTAAATGCTAGGATTTACAAGCCTGCACCACCACACTTGGCTTGTCATTTTCTTAGTCCCCCCACCCACCCATTAGTGATCTTTCCAAAATATAAATCTTACTAGTTAATGATGAAAGTCTTCAGTTGCCTAGTGCTCGCAGGACAGATTCCATGGAATCTTCTTTACAAAGTACATGAGGCCTTCCATAACCTGGTTGTGGCTCACCTTTTCAGTTTGATTTTTTACTACAATGAGCAAGTCGTACTCTTTTTGTGTGTTCATGCTTCCCTTTCTAGATGAAGTACTCTTTTTCTGTATTTTTGGGTTTTGCTTTTTAGGCAGAATCATACCATATTGCCTAAGCTGGCTTTGAACTTTTTGTGGGGAGGGTACTGGGAATCAAACTCAGGACCTTGTGCTTACCAGGCAGGCACTGTGCTGCTGAGCTATATCCCCGGCCCCAGGCTTTGAACTAATGATTTTGTTGTCTGCCTCTTGAATAGCTGGGTTTATGGGCTACTGCATTTGTTTTTTTAGTATTTTTCTTTTTCAACTTTATTGTAGTATTTACCTCATAGAGTTGCAATTATTTACTTATTACTCCCCTTATGGAATTTAGTTGCTTAAGTTAAGCATATTATGATTCATCTTTGGGCCATATCACTCAGCCTGGTGCAGAGTAGATGTTTAGTGAGGTTATTGTTCATGAGTGCATGAATACAATTAAATGAATTATTTTTCACTAGCTTTCTATTGATTTTATTAGATGACAGAGCACGGAGATCACCACGAAAACTTCCTACTTCATTAAAAAAAGGAGAAAGGAAATGGGCACCTCCAAAATTTCTGCCACACAAATATGATGTGAAACTACAAAATGAAGACAAGGTTAGTTAGTAATTTACACTAAATCCCTTATCTGTGATAAATGTTTAAGAAAATATATAGGGTTGGTTTTCTTGGAGAGAACTCTAAAGAAAATGTAAGTAAATCTCCTTATACAACAGATTTTAAGTGGGTTTTTTAATCTTAATAATTATGACTTAAGTTAAATTGTATGTTTTTCCCCCTAGGAAATGGCTTGCTTTTCTTTTGTTTATTTGAATTTCTAAGGGGCAGTAATAAGTTTACAATGGAGCTTCTAACTCAGTTGAAAAATTAGAATATGTTCTTAGACTTCCCAAGGAAATAGCATTTCCCATTTAAAAGTAGAACAATTTAACATAATTAAACTAAAGCTAAGTCAACTATAATTACCATTTTTACAAAGAGGCTTGTAAAACTACAGGCTAATAACCTACAATAGTAGATAGATACTCTTTAATAAAAATAGTGCTGTGGAGGCCGAGGGGACAGCTCAGCAGTACAGCACTTGTCTAGCAAGCACAATGTTCTGAATTTGATTCCCAATACTCAAAAAAAACAAAAAACAAACAAACAAAAAAAAACCTGCAATGGTAAAATAGTGCTGTATATTTTATTGACCCTAAAATGCCTATTTTTATGTTATGTTATGTTATGTTATGTTATGTTATTTTGTGTTTTGAATGGCTGGAGATGGAATCCAGAATCTTACACTTGTAGGCAATGGCTCTGCTGGTGAGCTGCACACCTAGCCCTAGTTTTAGTATTTTTTATTTCCAGAATAAGGATATATCTTAAAAGTGGTTGGCAAGAATTTTTTTCTTAGTGGTATATAAAATAATATGTATTTCATTGATTATCTCTTTCTTTAAGAAATACAGCTTATTTCAGATGTTCCTACACAGACAGGTTGAGTAGAATCTTGGTTGTGAATAGCAAGAAGTGGAATGAGGGCAAGATTTGGAAGACAGTTGCTCTAAGTCCTGAGAAATTTGATTAACTCTGTCAAAGGTTCTAAATTAGTAAATGAAGAATCTGGTTCTTTTCTTTCTCTCTCCTTCTCTCTCTCCTTCTCTCTATATATTAGTGAATGAAGAACCTGGTTCTTTTCTCTCTCTCTCTCTCTCTCTCTCTCTCTATTATATATATACTCTCTCTATTATATATATACTATATGCATATATATATAAATGAAATATTTTAAATTTTTTTGAGACAAGGTTTCTCTGCGTAGTTCAGTCTGGTCTTGAATTCACTATGTAGTCCAGGCTGACCTTGATCTTATTGTAAGTCTTCTGCTCCAGTCTTCTATAGTACTGGGATTACAGGTGTATGCCACCATATGAAGCCTATTTATCTATCTATCTATTTATTTATTTATTTATTGGGAAAGCATCTCACTCCTAGTTCAGGCTGACCTTGAACTCTTTGGAAATCCTGCTTCAGCCTCTCAACTGCTGGGATTATAGGTGTGTATTACCACACCTGGCTGTTAAGGTTACCTATGTTTGAAAATTAGATGTTAAATGCAATTTTTCACCAAGTTGCTTACTCCTCATTCAACAATTCCTCACAGGTAGTAAAAATTGATTATAGGAAGATAGAAAATGCAAGTAAGAAAACCTAAATTTTTTCTAATCTCACATTCAAGGACGATACATACTTGGTGAATGTACACTAACTACTACTTCTTTTTTTTTTTTTTTTTGGTACTGGGGATCGGACCCAAGACAGCATGCTTGCAAGACAGGCACTTAGGCCGCTGAGCTAAATCCCTGGCCCCCATATTTGGTGAATGTAGATCTGGCTAAGGGTGGTTTACTGTTAAATGACTTTGAAGTAGGAGTGTTGTGTGGGTATTATTTTTTGACTTGGTTTTATGTGGTAAAACATCTATGGTGTCATTAAGTTTTCTCTCAAAACATTCTCAGGTTGAAGAAAAGTTCATAAGTACAAGAAATTTCTGTTCAAAGGGATGCACATTTTTAGGGCATATCAATAAATTGCCTAAGGATATCATTATTAAGTTTTTGTTATTATTCTGCCTTTTCTAATCTAGAACCCTGTTTTATAGATGGAATTGTGGATTTTTTGGAGAGGATGTTTTTGTTCTCATTGGTTAATTATCTCAGTAATGAGTTAATTTATTGCTTCTTGTCTTACTAGATTATCAGCAGTGTGCCAGCAGACAGTTTGATTCGTACAGAGCGCCCACCAAATAAGGAGATACTGCGATACTTTATACGGCACAATGCCTTACGTGCTGGTGCTGGTGAGAATGCGCCTTGGGTAGTGGAAGATGAATTGGTAAAGAAGTATTCTCTGCCTAGCAAATTCAGTGACTTTTTACTGGATCCATATAAGGTAAGGTTACTGTTTTAAATTTTTATGTTTTTTGTTTTTTGGTTCCAGGAATTGAACTTGGCCCCATGCTTGCCAGGCAGGTGCTGTGCCACTGAGCTGCATCCTTATCCCAGTTACTGTTAATTTTTGAACAAGAGGACTGATTTTCTCTGGTAGCTCCAGTAGGATCAGACTTGTAACAGGTTTTGAATTCAAATGTCAAATAATGAATTTTAATATTTCCATATATCTGTTTCATTTTGTGTGGGTTTCAATTGTGTGACTGAAGGGGAGAGGTCACATTAAATAGCTCCTACATTAATTCATTTAATTTTGAGGTACTGAGGATTGAACCTAAGCCCTTTATACTGAGCTGCATGCCCAGCCCATATATTGAGAGAGGGTCTCAGTAAATTTATTTAGGTTGGGCTTAAATTTACCATCTTCTTGCCTCAGCTTCCTAGTATGCTAGGATTACAAGTATGTGCCATCACACCTAGCTTGATTTATTTTTTGTATGTTTGCATAATTTAAAAACTATATGCATGTAATTTTTAAAATGAAAATCGGTTCTGTATATCAGACAAGATGATTAAATATACTGACAATCTTGAAAAAACCTGAAACATGTTTTAGTTTCTGTAGAAAACCTAGCATTTGTCTGCTGAGTATGTTTTTTTCCTTTGAATTGTCTCATTTGATCTTCAGAGTATTTTTATGAAATTGGAAATACTAATTTCTTATTCTCTAACACTATTTGACATTACATTGTTTGTTTCTTAATGTTTTGCATATAAGCTACTTTTCTTTTTTGTAAAATTAGTTTCCTTAAAGGACCTTTGATTTCTTGTTTTCAGTGAGTTATTTATATTTGTACACCTAGATCAGTGATGGCGAGTATATTAGAGATGAGTGCCCAAACTACAACCCCAAACCCAGTTATCACAGACTGCCAACACTGGAATTAAACTGGAATACTACTGAGGTTTTAGTTTAGAAAAAAGTCATATGTTAACATCTTTCGTTTTAAAAGAAAGACAAACAGCATGCAGCCAATAGGTTCGCCACCACTGACCTAGATCATCAGCAGTGTGCCAGCATTGCTAGGAGAATGTAGTAGAGAGCACAGACAGGTAGACCTTGAAACATTGCTTTAATTTAACATAGTTTATTGAGGATTAAAGCTGATTACATATGATTTACTCTTCTCAAGGGCATGCAGTATTTTCTGTGTCCTCTTTTGGTTTTATAGAAATTAATGTTTTGCCAGGCTACTGAACACAGTTACTAAGAATGAAGCCAAGGCCTGGAGAGAAGCAGCAAGTTCTTAGTAAAGGACTGATGGGTAGAGAACCATAAGTGGAAGAGCAGAAAATTACCCAGAAGTATAGTGATTTTACAGTGTTACCTGAGTAGGACATAGTGTAATGATGTGGATGAGGGTGTGTTTCTTGTTTCATAAACCCTTTCTAGAGTATAAATTACTTGAAAATAAGAACTGTCTTTTTATCTTATAAATTTGGCATAGTACATTGCTTTTAATAGATAATACTGTTTGCCAGGCATGGTGACGCATGCCTGTAATCCCAACACTCAGGAGGCTGACGCAGGAGGACTGTTGTGAGTTTGAGACCAGCCAGAACTACAAAGTGAGTTCAAGGCCAACCTGTACTGCATAGCAAGACCCTATCTCAAAAAGACCCCCCCCCCAACCAAACTAAAAAAAAAACAACAAAACTCCCCCCAAAATAGATAATACTGTTTAATTCCTCTGTCTCTGTGTATGTGTCTGTCTGTTTTTTCTCATATACAGAGGGCACTGAGTTACATCCACAGCCCTTTTTAAATTTCATTTTGAGAAAGAGTCTTGCTGAGTTGCCCAAACTTGGAATCCTCATGCCTTACCCTCTTGACTAGTTGAGGTTATAGGTATGCCCCACCATGCCTGGTGGTTTATTTCTTGAAGGATTTTCATTTTTTGAGGAAATAAAATGACTGAAAATTAGATTATAAGGATGATATAATTTTTTTGAAGGCCTGATGATTTAGAGGAATGGTTTATAAGGCAATTTGATAAGTTAATATTGTCTAAGTTGTAATCTCATTTTAGTAACCCATTTCCCTCTTGTCATCCATAGCAGCCCTAAGAGGGTTTTTTGTCTTTTTTTTTTTTTTTTTTTTTTGCGACAGGGTCTCACTATGCAGTTCAGGCCAGCCTTGGTCTCACTTTGTAGTCCAGTCTGATCTCAAACTTAGAACAATCCTCCTGCCTCAGCTTCTCAACTGCTAGGATTACAAGAGTGCATCAACATGCCCGACTTCCTAGTGTTTTCTTATAGTAGTCTCGCCATAATGTTTGATCTGTGGTTTTGGAATGATAGAGTCTAGTAAGGAAGTCTTTTGGCAGAGATGTAAGGAGAAAAATAATAGTTTTTAAGACATTTAGAAGCTTGAAAAATTGTGGATTAATTTATCATTGTTCTTAATACATTTAAAAAAACATTTTATTTTAAAGTAATTTCATACAAAAGGTTTTGCAAAACACTGTTAAAGAATTTGCCTGTACTCTTCAATCAGATTCCTCAAATGTTAACCTTTCCCATAATTTACTGAGTTGTAAGTCAGAATGTTCTTAAGCGCTTGCCTGGCAAGCGATATCCCCGGTGCAAAAAATCAAAACAAAACAAAATACATGAATATGCATGTCTTATCAAGAAATGAACGTAGAAACAGTTCTATTACCTAATGCATTGGTGGTGAACCTGTGGCACGCATGCTGTAGCTGGCTGTTTATCGTTGAAAGTTCTAATTCTCCATCAGTGACCTAATCTATAGTTGTAACTCAAATTTTACCAGTTATCTAGTAATCTATTTTAATTTTAGTAGGGTTCATTGTGGTATTTTTTGCCTCTTTGGCCTTCTTAATCAGGATCAGTTCCTCAGGGTTTTTTTGTCTTTCAAACTTTGACCTTTTTGGGGGGTCAGAAATTGAACTCAGGACCTCGTGCTTGCCAGACAGGCACCATGTCACTGACCTGGCCAACCCTGACTTTTTTTGAGATAGAATCTGGCTTGGGTAGCCTAAGTTAGCCTTAAACTCACTGTGTTGCCCAGAGTGGCCTCATACTTGTGATCCTCCTGCCTCAGTCTCCTGAGACTGCTGAGATTGCAGGTGTGTGTCACCTTTCCCTACTACAATCTTGGTATTTTAAAATTGTTGAATGGATTTATTTCCTCATGATTGGATACAGGTTTTTTAAAGTAGAAATAAAACAAAATTGATACATTCTCAAAGGATTAAATCAGGTGATGTCATATATTTTTGTCCTAATAGCCAGTTTCATGCATTCAAAACACTTTACTTTTTACACATTTAGCAAACTTTCTGATGTAGACATATGGGGATTGTGATAAACTCATTGTGTGACTGTTGCCCTCACACTTGTAGCATGTTACCTTAAATGAATGTCAAGAATGAAGTATAAGACTCAGAATATAGATTCCCCAACAGATTCTGTTTATTGTTAAGTTCAATTCAGCATCTGAACTGTAAAAAATTTCATTTTTACTCTCTAGGCCTCCCATATTGAAAAATTCATAAATATTTTTACCTATTTGGTGATTAGGGAAGGGCCAAAAAATTCTAATACTGCTAATTTGGGTATTCATTCTTTTCTCCCTCCCTATACAGCAGTCTAGTGGATTAATTGCGCTGAATGGTAGATAGGGGAGACCCTTAGCACATAAGTGGTTTTATACTTTTTCAGATCCCCCTGAGTCCAGCCATGCCAGCTCCCATTTGGCTGTGACTACCCAGCATGCCCCATGCTGAGATGATCCAGTTACTGAAGGACTGCTCTCGCGGGGAGCCGGCCTGTTGGGAGGGGGTTGGGTGAGTTAATTTCTTTCATTTTTCAGAAAAAAAAAATTAGTGTGGGTTGGCAAAGAAAACCACACCCTATAAATAAAACGAGGTGGCTGGACCCTGTCATGGCCAAGCCATCCACCTTATGTGTTTTCTTCATAATAGTATTCTTCTAAATTAGAATTTTTTTTAAGTAGAGATATAGTCAGTAAATTAAGAAATGTCCCAGCAGTTACAGATTTAATTATTAAAAGATACCTGTTTTAAATGCTAAAATGAAATGTAGTCTAGACTATGTAGTCTTTTTAGTGATAAATTGTATTTCAGGATAAACTTTAAATGTATAATCTGCTATTCTGAGCAGTAGAAAAAGTAACAGTATACATGTCTGTACTGTGAAGATTTTCCATGGCTAGTTGGCAGCACATATTTGTCAATGATTTGTATGATAGTCTCTGAAACACTGTTCTTTGAAGATTGTCCATGAAGAGCACTGAAATTTAGTCTAGGAAACTAGGACCAGGAAATTCTCTCTTGGAGAAAAAGATGTTTTAAGGTGTGCTTGGAGTTTATATTTTGTAAAGAGCTAAGACCTCTTTGTCACCCACCCTGAGGATCATTGGGGAACCAAGCATCTGAGGTTTTTTTTTTTTTTTGGTACTGGGGATTGAACTCATGACTGCCTGCTTGCAAAGCAGGCGCTTAAGCCACTGAGCTAAATCCCCAGCCCCAGCATCTGAGTTTAATCAGGCAACAAAAACGGGCAGCTGAGATGGATATGGAGGGACAGTGTCTGTGCTCTGTGAAGTGCTCTGTGAAGCTGAGGCAGAGATATACCAAATTCAAGCCCAGCCACTCAACTTTGCAAAACTCTGTCTCTCAATAAAAAAGGCTCAATGCATAGGCCTTGGATTCAGTCCCCAGTACTGGAAAAAGAGAAGGGACACAAACTAGTGACCCAGAATTCTGCAGGTACTTGGAATTCTTAACAGGCAGTTTGGCTTTTAAAGTTCGACAACTTGGCCAGAAGAAAGATTTCTTAATGGTAGCCTACTTGCCAGTGCAGACTATTTCTGCTTCTTGTGTGTGGTTCTGAGTTCATTTCTCTGATATTTCTTTCTTTAATGTTTCGATCTTAGTTGGCATTATAACACAGCCTATAAAAATTTAATAAACTGATTTACTTTACTCCTAACAAGAGCATAGGTGGTGTTCTGTTATGTCTGAGATTTCCTTTGCCTTTGCTATTTCCCTGTTGTCTTTTTTAGGGACTTACTCTTTCATATACTGTAGTCATTAGCTGTTTGTTTGCTTGCAGGTTTTTTTCTGGGGTTTTTTTTTTTTTCTGTTTTTTTTGGTGCCGGGTATCAAACTCACGACCTTGCGTTTGCCAAGCAGGCATTTATGCCACTGAGCTAAAACCCCGGCTCCTAGCCCTTTTCTTTTTTCTTTTTTTTTCTTTTTTTGTTGCTTGCAGTTTTGTCTTATACTAGCTTGTCCTGCTCACCACCTCCAAACTGTTGATGTAGATTTTCTCAACATCTGGAGTTTCTGAGTGTTTCCCATGTGTATAGTTGCCTTTGGCAGAAAAAGTCAAGTATTCTAAAAATCATTTAGTTTTAGCTACCAATTTTTTCCTTGTGTGATTATAGTCTTTAAAGCATTAAAAGCAGAGGTGGAGGTGGTACTGACCCTATCCCTACACCCCAGCAGTACTGGTGAATGAGCCCAAGGTGTTTGCACTGAGCAGTGAAGGATTAAATGTGAAAGTCCAGCCCTACTTCAACAGCAGCAAGCAGCCCTACTTGCCATCCCAACCCTGCAAGCATTCTACGTATCCCAGAGTGTAGATTTTATCTACACTATCCCAGTTACACCTATCCCAGAGTGTAGATATTATTTATTTAGTCTTTTTATGTTTTTGAGATAAGGTCTCACTATGCAGTTCAGGCTGACCTTAAAGTCACTGTATAACTGAGGTTGGCCTTCAACGCTCAGGAACCCTCCTGTCTCAGCTTCCTGGGTTGCTGGGATTGCAGGGGTGCACTGCCATGCCTGACTATTTTTGTCTTTAAATATAGGTATTGAGAATTTTGAATTGATATAGAAAAAAACTACTAACATGTCTTTTTTTTCCCTCCTGGGTATCGATGCAGTGTTTATGAGGGGAAATGAATGTGTAACTTGAGCTGAATGTTTGAGGAAGAGGGCCTTTAAAATAGTTAAATATTGCTTCTTTAAATGAGTTTTTAAAATTAATTTTGCTCCTGTTCTTAAATTTCTAGTACATGACTCTGAACCCTTCTACTAAGAGGAAGAATACTGGATCCCCAGACAGAAAACCTGCCAAGAAGTCTAAGACAGACAATTCTTCTCTGAGTTCACCACTAAATCCCAAGTTATGGTGTCATGTACACTTGAAGAAATCATTGAATGGTTCGCCGCTCAAACTGAAGAACTCAAAGAACTCTAAGTCTCCAGAAGAACATCTGGAAGAAGTGATGAAGATGATGTCACCCAATAAACTCCATGCTAACTTTCACATTCCTAAGAAAGGCCCACCTGCCAAGAAACCAGGGAAGCACAGTGACAAACCTTTGAAGGCAAAAGGCAGAAGCAAAGGCATCCTGAATGGACAGAAATCCACAGGGAATTCTAAATCTCCCAAAAAGGGATTAAAGACTCCTAAGACCAAAATGAAGCAGATGACCTTGTTGGATATGGCTAAAGGCACTCAGAAGATGACTCGAGCCCCACGGAATTCTGGGGGTACACCTCGGTCTTCTAATAAACCTCATAAACACCTCCCTCCTGCTGCCCTACACTTGATTGCCTATTACAAAGAAAACAAAGACAGAGAAGACAAGAAGAGTGCCCTGTCTTGTGTTATCTCTAAAACAGCTCGCCTTCTCTCTAGTGAAGATAGAGCTCGTCTTCCAGAGGAATTGCGAACTATTGTTCAGAAACGCTATGAGCTTCTAGAGCATAGAAAGAGGTGGGCCTCTATGTCTGAAGAACAACGGAAAGAATACTTGAAAAAGAAACGGCAAGAGCTAAAAGAAAAATTAAAGGAAAAAGCCAAAGAACGTAGACAGAAAGAAATGCTTGAGAAATTAGAAAAACAGAAGCGGTATGAGGACCAAGAGTTAGCTGGCAAAAACCTTCCAGCATTTCGATTGGTGGACACCCCTGAAGGGCTGCCCAATACCCTTTTTGGGGATGTGGCCCTGGTGGTGGAGTTCTTGAGCTGTTATTCCGGGCTTCTTCTACCAGATGCCCAGTATCCCATTACTGCTGTGTCCCTTATGGAAGCCTTGAGTGCAGATAAGGGTGGCTTTTTGTACCTGAACAGAGTGTTGGTCATCCTCCTGCAAACCTTACTACAAGATGAAATAGCAGAAGACTATGGTGAATTGGGGATGAAGCTGTCAGAAATCCCACTCACTCTACACTCTGTTTCAGAGCTAGTGCGGCTCTGCTTGCGCAGATCTGATGCCCAAGAGGAAAGCGAGGGTTCAGATACAGATGACAATAAAGATTCAGCACCTTTTGAGGACAATGAGGTGCAAGATGAGTTCCTAGAGAAGCTGGAGACTTCTGAATTCTTTGAGCTAACATCAGAGGAGAAGCTACGGATCTTGACAGCACTGTGTCACCGGATTCTCATGACATACTCAGTCCAAGACCACATGGAGACCAGACAGCAGATGTCTGCAGAGTTGTGGAAGGAGCGACTTGCTGTGTTAAAGGAAGAGAATGATAAGAAGAGAGCAGAGAAACAGAAACGCAAAGAAATGGAAGCCCGAAATAAAGAAAATGGCAGAGAGGAAAATGGGTTAGGCAAAACTGATAGGAAAAAAGAAATTGTGAAGTTTGAGCCCCAAGCAGATGCGGAAGCTGAAGATATGATTAGTGCTGTGAAGAGCAGAAGACTGCTTGCCCTGCAGGCTAAGAGGGAACGGGAAATCCAGGAAAGAGAAATGAAAGGTAAAATTTTATGCTAAGAGGAAAGACAGAAGCCCTTTGGAAGACAATAGAAGAACACCAGAGTAATGATAGGGTGTTGTGTTTGTCATAACCAGTCACTTGTTTTTCTGCAGCTGACTAGGTTTTTGAGAGAGTGAGTGAGTTTGAAATCAGAGTGTTGTGTATGCGAGGCAAGTGTTCTACCAGTGAGCTATAGCCCCAGCTCTAAAGTATATTTTAGGAGAAATGTTCAGCATGGATTTTTGCAATTAATGATAAATTAATTTGATGTTGGAGTCTTAGTAAAGGACCAAATGCATAAATAGATATACTGGAAACATGACTTTGAAATTGCTCACCTAGGTTCAGATCCTTTCTCTCTGCTTTATTCCTTTGGACATTTATTTCCTCATGTTTGTTAAAGTTGAAAGAGAAGGTATTGAAGCTCCTAGCATAGTCACCAGCTTGGATAATAATCTTTACCGTATTAATAATTAACTTAAAATCTTGGGCTTTGATGATACCACCAAATCTGAACTTTAATAAAAGTTGTTTTGTTTTGTTTTATTAAGAAATAATTCTCATTGGATGTCATAGTACACATTTGTAGTCCTAGAACCCAGGGTACTGAAGCAGGGTTACCATGAGTTATAAGACCAGTATTGGCTACCTAATGAGTTCAGGGCTGTCCTGTATTACATAGCAAAACCCTGTTTCAAAACAAAACAAAATGAATGAATTTTTATGTTGTGTAGCTCACTCATTTATTGGGTATAATTCAGTCTTTCAAAATATATTCCCAGAGGGCTGTATGTGGTATCATACTTACCTAATAGAAAGCGTGAGACCCTGAGTTCAATCCCCAAAGCCATACATACAGACACTTTTTTAAATATACATACACATGTATGTACACACATACACTTTTTTTTTTGGTACCAGAAATCAAACTCAAGACCTTGTGCTTACCAGGCAGGTGCTGTGCTGCTGAGTTACATCCCCTGCCCAGCCTGGATATTTCTTATAAATGGAATCATATTTGTGGCTTTTCATTTCTATCTTCTTCTGGTTAGCATAATGGCTTCAAAGTTTGTCCATGTTATAACATGTATCAGTATTTTGTTCTTTTGGGGACTGAATAATATTCTGTTGTGTAACCATATTTTGTTTGCTGTTCTTCAGTCAGTATACACTGAGGTAGTTTCTACTTTTGGCTGTTATGCGAATAATAATACTATAAACATCAGTGTAAAAAGTTTTGTGCAGACATGCTTTTATTCTTTGGGGTATGTAGGATTGGAATCCCTGAGTTAAGGACTCACATTTAACCATTTTAAGAACTACCAGGATTCTGATTATACTCTCACCAACACTTGTTATTATTCATCTTGTGGTTATACCCATTTTAGTGGATGTGAGTTGTTATCTTACTGTAATTTTGATTTTTATTTTCCCCATGACTAATAATTCCAAACATTTTTTCCTGGTCTGCTGGCTATTTATATCTTTGTAGAAAAATGTTAACTCATATCTTTTGCCCATTATTAAATTGTCTTATTAATTTTTTTAGACAGGGTCTTGCTTATGTAGTTCAGTCTGGCCTTCAGCTCACTAGCCCAGGCTGGCCTTAAACTCATGGCAGTCCTCCTGCCTCAGCCTCCCAAGTGCTGGGATTACAGGCGTGTCTTTTTATTATTGAATTGTAAAATTTTAATTGGCAGATACAGTTCCCTTGTGTTAAACCACTAGATTTTGGATTAATTTTGCAACAATTTTGAGAGTATGGCAGTTGTATGTAGTGTTATGTCTCCTGATCTGTAAACATACTTTACATTTATATAGATCCGTTTAATTTCTGTTAATGTTCTGCAGTTTTTAGAGTACAAACTTAGTATTTCTTTTATTACATTTATTTCATAGTCGAAACAAGATTTCTTCTTTGCCATTCTCAATTCCATATTTGTATGTCTTTTCTTCCAAGTTCTTCCATTGGAAAACAGCAAAACCCCTCACTCAAAAGGCACGCAAACCTGGTGGCACTTGCCTGTAATCCCAACACCCAAGAGGCTGAGGCAGAAAGATCTCTGTGAGTTCCAGGCCAACCTAGGCTATACAGTTCAAGGCCACTCTGAATTACATAGTGAGACCCTGTCTCAAAAGAACACAAACTAAATTTGGTATTATGAATCCTCCACCCCTTTATGAGGAATCAAACCCAGTCTGTTCTACCACTGAGCTATATCCTGGCCCTTTTTATTTTGAGACTGTCCTGCCACATTGCTCAGACTGGGCTGCAACTTAGAATCCTTCTACCTCAGCATCCTGAATGCAGGGATAACAGACAAGCATGTGCCACCATGTCTGCATGTCTGTTGTCTGCCCAGGTGGGCAGACTGTGTGCTGTGTTCCAGGCTGGTCTCAAACTTGTGGTCTTCCTGCTTAAGCATACTGATTGATCTTCTTTGTGATTTACCCTAAATTGAAGTGGGTTTGTGTGTAATCTAAGGAGAATGAGCTTTTTTTCCTTGATTTTAATTTATCCATTACTCTTCATCACTTTTCTGCTGCTGTCTGTATAACCATTGTCACAGACAAAATTCCTCAGTTTAGAAGATTATTAAAGGTCATAAATTCTGTTTTTGTCTTTTTTTGGAGACAGGACTTTTGCTGTGTAGTTCAAGGCTGGCCTTGAACTCACTGTGTAGCCTAGATGAGGCATGAACTCAGTGTGCTTCTCCTGCCTCAGTCTTCTGAGTACTGATACTCAGGCATTTGTTATCATGCCTAGCTGTGTTTTAATTTTTAAAATAACATCCATGATGTACTTTCCATTTTTTCACCATATTGTGGTTGTTATCAGTAGAGGATCAAAGTTAAAAGTCCTAGCATTATAAATAGCTATGTTTTGTGCCTTACAGTAACAGTTTGACAATTAGAAACTTGAAAGGTAATACTTGGGCTTTTTTATTGTTGAGGGAAATTTCTGTCTGAATAGAATACACTCATAATGAAAAATCAGAAAGAGTTTTTTCTATCATTATAGTAATAGCTTGCTGAATAATAACAGAAAAATATTATTTAGTGTTGATTTTTTTGAGTGCTGGGAAGTGAACTGGGACTTAATGCAAGTGCTTTACCACTGAGCAAGGAATATAGGAGTATTAAAAAGAAGTTGGCTGCCTCACATGTCACTGTGACAGAATTCAGAGAAGGAAGCTAAGATTTAGTGAACATCTCCTTTATATTGGGTACTTTTTTTTTTTTTTTAATGTCTTTGCCAGTGAAACTAGAACGGGAAGCTGAAGAAGAAAGAATACGGAAGCACAAAGCTGCTGCTGAGAAGGCCTTCCAGGAAGGAATTGCCAGGGCAAAGCTAGTCATGCGTAGGACTCCAATTGGTACTGATCGAAATCATAATAGGTAAGTTATTAAGTTAAATTTAGTCTTTTTACTGTGTGAGCCTATAGTTACAAGTTACAAAACTAAGAATAAGCTTTCCTGTTGAATTTTCAGGTTCTGTTTGAAAATTTAATTGCTCATCACTCATTTTTTGACTGTTAACTGTGCCAAATGGCTAGAGTTACAGAGCTCCTTGAGACATGTTCCTTGACAGGGAATGTAGGTCAGTGATAGAGTACTTGTCTAGTATGTTTGAGGCCCTGCACTGTTCCCCAAAAACGACATGTTCTGTCTCGGAAAGATACCACATATATGAGACTTACTTATGTGGTAGATGAAATGTAATCTAAATTCTTTAAAAATTGCAATATATTTTAGAGGAGTCTTTTGAGATCTTCTTTGTAGGGTATCGTGTCATCAGGTAATATATTTTAAATGCATGCATTGTGTAGAACCTTACAGAAAATTATTAGAATTTTTAGATATTAGATGATTCTCATTCTAAAAGATTTGCTACCCTTTGCTCTACCTTACAATTTTTATCTGTCTGGAATTCTGAGCAAAGGAGACGACCTGTGAGCTGTGGTTATGAATGTTTTATCGTACTCTGTAGTCGTCTTCTCCAGCAAAATCATCCGACAGTGCTGCTGTAGTAATACATGATTGTGATTTGTAGATACTGGCTCTTCTCAGATGAAGTTCCAGGATTGTTCATTGAGAAAGGCTGGGCACATGACAGCATTGATTATCGATTCAACCATCACCGCAAAGACCGTGTAGACTTTCCTGATGAGGATTACTGTCCTCGCAGTAAGTACAGTACCTCAGCTGCAGATGCTCCTTTAGTTGCCAATGGGGTTATGTTCCGGTAAACCTGTGGGGAAATATCAAACATTGATTGGCCTACCAGACACCAGAAGCTCACAGTACAGTGCACTGGAGAACATGAATATTTCCCCTCATGGCTGTGTGAGTGACTGGGAACTGGCTCCTAGCTGCTGCTGCTCAGTATTGCAAGAGTGTGGTACCACATATTGCTGGCTTGGGAAAATAACTATTTCTACTGTATATGTGCTGTTTTCCCATCATTGTGAAGTTGAAAAATCTTAAGCTTGTAGGCTGAATGAGTATTAAGGAATTCCTTTCCTGTCACCTTTTCTATTGCAAAATTTCTTCTTTGCCATTCATTATATAGGTGTATTTATACACCTATAAGGTGTATAAATAAGATGTATAAAAGGTAAGGTGTATAAAAGGTAAGGTGAGTAGACCCAAAGACATAGAGAGAAAGAGATTAGGAGGCAACAAAACAGAGTTACATGTCCTCTTTCTCTACTTTGCAAATTTATGTAGTATTTAGGGGATATCTCTTAAGTGCAAAGAAATGTTTAATGTGTATATGGGAAGTACAGTGCCAAACCAGACAGACAATATCCTGAATGTTATTTAACCTAAATTCTAGTAAGAGGAAACAGCAAAATAGCAAGTACTTAACTAAAAATAAATGACAAAGAGATAGATGTGGATACTATCTATAGTTTATTACTTAGGAGGCTGAGACAGGAAGACCACTTAAAGACTGGAGTTTGGGACCATCTTAAGTAACTTAGCAAAACTTTCTCTCTGTTTAAAAAAAAAAAGTTGAGAAGGGTCATAAAGGACACTGGTGTGTTCTTTATCTGGATGCTGGATATAGATATGTTTGGTTTATAAAATAAATGCAAGTAAGCTTTTCTGAATAAATACACAGGGTCTTGAATTATATATGTTGAGTATATTTCAAAAAGTTTTTAAAAAACATTTAAACATGAGATGCTGACCTGAACCTCAGTGGTACTTATATTTTGATCAAATGATTCTTTGTAGTGGGAACTGTCCCATGTATTTTCTATAGGACATCAAGCAGTATCCATATGTCGCCAGTCATTGCCAAATGTACCCTGGGAGGCAGCATTGCTCTTTGTGTGCTGACTGGGTGTTTCAGTATAACCCAGTGAAAATTGCTTATCACACATCTATTGTGTGATACTACTTTGAGAATTCTTCATTTTTTAAGAAAGTAATGTTTCATCTTTGAGAAATTCCTAATCTGAACTTTTTGACACAGAATTGTTAAATAAGGAAACTATCGTTTTAAAACTACAGCCTAAAAGTTCAAGTTAATGTATTTCCATGTTGAAGTTTTATATTAAGTATAGATTGTTACCTTGCAGAGAAATCTAGTTTGGCTAAACTAGTTTTTTGGCTCCCCCTCCCCCTAAATCCATTTTATTTCATGGAGAAAAGAAAGGAAAAAAAAAAAAAACTAAAAATTTCAAAACACATCAATGGGGGCAACAATGGTATATACATCATGCATTGTCCCCAAATCATTCACCCAGAGCACAAGGCATCTGCATTCAATTGTCTGAACAATACCAGCACAAAGCTTTCTCTTCAGTGAACTCAGAGAAATCAGTAGTATAACTATCTTAACTTTTTTTATATACATATACATACACATATACCTGTTAAACTATAGTTTTAAATAGCTGAGCAAGGGCAGAGGAGTTCACTGTAGAGTAAGGACCTTTATAGTTGTGAGTGCTTCTGACTGGATGAAGGATTGTTGTGTAACATGTTTCAAAACCTGGCAGTGCTTGGAAATCAGGCTTAAAAAATCACAAGCCTCTGAGAAAAGATGGGGTATCTAAATTCCTTTATGTCTAGATTCTTAGAGCAGTGACGATGAACCTTTTTTGAGCTTTCGGTAATAATAAACAGCCACCTGTGGCACACATGCCATAGGTTTGTCACCACTGCTCTGGATCATTCTGGTAAGTGTTCTTATTTCATGTTTTCTGGTTGAAAGAATCGAGTGTCTGTTCAGAATTAGCCAACTGAAAAGACGGAACAAGATTATACGTTAGCATTCCAGGAAGAAGAAGGTAGGGCCTGAGTAGAGAGCCATCTGTAGTGTTAGGTCAGGCTTATGATGCTTTAAAACAGTCTTTGATAAATCAGCTTATGTTATATCTATGGTTATATATAGGAACTGGTTTACAAAGAAGTTAATGGTATTGCTTGACATTTGAAGCCTCCAGGGATAAATCTGTGGTAGTTTATGTTTCTGCTTATCTCTGCTTCATCCAGGAGCCTTTGCGCTTAATATCATACAAAAGCCAAAACTGGGCGTAGTGGTGGCACATGCTTGTAATCCCAGCCATTGGGAGGCTGAGGCAGCAGGATTGCCATGGGTTCAAGACCAGCCTTGAGCAAAGTGAGACCCTGTCTCAAAACAAAAGTCACATAAAAGGAATAAATTATTTGCTTTCTTGTAGTTGATCCATCAACCCTCTCTGTTCTATTTCACAGCATTCTTGAAGTTTTAATTGTGTAACTATTCAATTGTAGAGAGAAAATATTGATGCTTCTCAGCTTATGATGGGCATTACTGCCTGATAAAGTCATTAGAAATTGGAACTGTTTTATGTTAAAAATGCATTTGATAGCCAGGCTTGGTGGTGTTCACCTGTAATCAACAGCTCTTGGAAAGCTAAGGCAAGATTATCATTGAGTTCAAGGGCAGCCTCAACTACATAGTGAGACCTCATCTGAACAAAAAACAAAAAAGTGATGTGGCTTAGGGCCATAATACACTGTAAACTGTGTAGTGCAACACTATGAAAAAATGAAAATTCAGAGTGCAGTTTCTGCAGATGAATATCAGTTTTGTACCATTGTAAAGTCAAAAAAAGGTTAAATTGAACCATCATACTGCATAAGCATCTGCTGTGCATGTCATGTTTAACAGACAGCATTTGTGTTATTAGTTGTTGGATTTGGCATTGAGTACTAGTTAGGTTTAAAATTAGGAATTGGGTATGTATTATATTACAACTTAACGTTTACATTTTTCTTAGGTAAGAAAGCAAACTTAGGCAAAAATGCAAGCATGAACACACATCGATCAGCACTAGAAATTGCTGTGGAGACCACCATACCCAAACAAGGACAGAACCTATGGTAATGTGAGCATTTGCCTGGTGGCTCGCTCTTTTTCCTTGAGGAAGAAAAACTTCTGTTAAGGACATTTTGTTTTATATTGATTTTTTATATATCAAAGCTCATTAGTTTTTTAAAAATCTGGTTTTTTGATAAGCAGATAATTGTTTTATTCAAGATTTGGAATTTGATTTTCTCTAATACATAATACAGGTCTTACGGTACAAATTCTCTTGAAGGTATTTGGGAATTGAAATATTTAGAATTTCTCTGAATTAAATTTGATTAATTAAAATTTATAATAGTTATTATACTTTATAAATCTAATTCAAAATTTGATTAAATTTTATTAATTGAATGATAAAATTGTATACATAGCCATTAGTTTTCCTTTGTATGTACTCTTTTTTTTCTAGGTAAGGAGCTAAATTTTGAGTCCCTTCTACTTTTGATTGAATTAACTGTTTTTGTTATTATCATTCGTCTAGTTTTGGATCTAGAGTTTTCAAAGGTATATGCACAAGTTTTTTATTAAGTTTATAAAATTTGTCTTGTTTATCGTAGTAGGAAACTGGCTCCAGTGTGATAGGATAAAGCTAACTTTAGGAAATAGTAAATTATTTATCTTGATTATAGATAATAGACTCTGAACTGATTTGGAATTCTGCTTTTCTGTCTCATGTCAGCAGTCCTAGATCCCTTATTCAGTGTTTGATTTGGATTTTTTTTTTACTGTTTGTTTGTTTGTTTGTTTGGTACCAGGGATTTGAACTCACAACCTCATGCAGGCACATATGCTGCTGAGCTAGATTCCTGGCCCAAGATTTGGATTGGTTTTTCAGAGTTGTAATACCTGTTTTTGTCTCTACAGGTTTTTATGTGATAGTCAGAAGGAATTAGATGAGTTGTTGAACTGCCTTCATCCTCAGGGAATAAGAGAAAGTCAGCTTAAAGAGAGACTAGAGAAGAGGTAGGTTTTCATCCTTCTGCTAAGTGAGAAAAGTGGGGACATAAAATATCACATATGATTCCATTTATTTGCAAAACCTAGAGTTACACAATTACAGAAAAAGCAAGTTGGTTGCCAAGGGATGAGGAGGGAGGAGAGATGGGAACAAGGGCTGCTAACAGGTATAGAGTTTCTGGAGTGGTAGACATGTGTTGGAGCTAGATAGTTGTGATGGTTTTATAACATAAAAGTTTAAAATGGTGACTTTCATGTTATTTGTTACATACATCTTTTAAATATAATAAAACCCTTGTTGTGTCTATCAAGTACCATCTGCTCCACTAAATTTTTAGTGTAACTTCTTTACATTGTTTCTGTGAAAAGCTAGTATTAGATTTTTGGAGTAAACCTGACATTTCATTTTCATGGCTGAATTTAGGTTTGATGAAGAGAAAATAATACCATTTAGTACATCCTTTGCAACCCCTGTAGACTGTGAGTGATAATAGATAATATAGTACTGGTTTTATGTCTCTGTTTAATGTGTATCTTAATTGACATTATATTAAAAATCATGTTATCTTTTTGTTTTTTTTAATCTTTTTGAGAATGGTTTTACTGTGCATTTCAGGCCAACCTTAAAATCACTTTGTAGCCCAGGCTGAACTTGAACTAGAAGCTATCCTCCTGCCTCCAGGTGCTGGGATTATAGGCATGTGTTACCAAGCCAGGCAAAAATCATGGAAGGAAATGTCAATAGAGGCACCCACAACTGAATACAGATCTAGTAGCTAGACATGATAGCGTACACTGAGGACTTTGGGAGGCTAACGCAGGAGGATCACTGTATCAGCCCATCCTGGGCAAATTAAATTAGCAAGACCCTGTCTTAAAGTAAAAAGGATTGGGGATGTAGCTCAGTACAAAGGTTCAATCCCCAGTGCCAACATCAGAAAAAAAGAATACATAGCTGTTTTTTCCCTTTGATGGATGTGTATTGCAAATGGATAACATTGCTTCTTCAACTGTTTTTTTAAAAGGCCCTTGTGGGTTCGTGTTTTGTTCTGTTTTTTTTTTTTTTTTTTTTTTTTTTCCTGGCTTGATTTTGAACTTTTTAAAGGCTATCAATATCAAGCATTTGGAATTTACTGTCTTTTACTAACGTGCCATCCATTGTATGTTTATAGGTAAATACATAAAATGATGAAGGATAAAAGAGTGAGTGAAAGGATATTACTAGATCAGTTAGAACCAGTTTTTATTATATTCATTAAACATTTATGAAATAATTATATATAGCTACAAAAATAATTTAACAAATTTTTTAATTTATTTTTTGAGACACGGTCTCATTTTGTAATGCAGTCTGGTCTTGAATTCACTGTGTAGCCCAGACTAGCTTCGAACTCACAGCAATCCTCCTGCCTCAGCCTTTTAAGTGCTGGGATTACAGGCATGTATCACCATGCCCAACTCAATAAAAGTTTAAAAAGATTTACTTTTGGGGGCAGGAGTATAACTTAGTGGTAGTGTGCTTGCCTACCTCGAGATCCCTGACTTCTGTCCCTACCACCACCAAAATAAAAAGGAAACCTATAGGATACATTCTGTAGCCAGATTACACTGAAATTAGAAATAGATTCTATAATGGAGGGCAAAAAGATGTTAACTGCTGCTACCAACTTAAATATATTCCTAGATGTGACTTAGATCGAAGGAAAACTATATAGAATCTAGAAAGCAATGAAAGGAATGAAAAGAATCTCCTTTATAAGAAAACCAGTAGAGCTGAGCATGCTGAGATGGGAATTACACATTCGTGCCCAGCCTCGACAATTTAGCAATTTAAGAAGACCTTGTCTCAAAATAAGAAAAGGGCTGGGAATGTTGCTCTGTGTGAAGGTTCTAGTTCAATCCCCAGTGCTGAAAAAGCAAACAAAAAACACATACACAAAACAGTGGGACACCTAGACTTCTATTCAGAGAAAAATAATGCTAAAAACCTTTATTATAAAAAAAGAAAAAGGGGGCCAGGGATTTAGCTCAGTGGCATAAGCACCTGCCTGGTCAGCACAAGGTTGCAAGTTCAATCCCTGGTGCCAAAAAAAAAAAAAGAGGGGCCAGCAATATAGCTCAGTGACACAGTACCTGCCTGGCAAGCACGAGGTCATCAGTTCGATTCCTGGTTAAAAAAAAAGTTATGTTCATCTAAGGAATGTTGAGCTTTAATTTTCATTTTGTAGGGCACTGTGATAGTCTGAGACTCTCAGACTAGTTTTAGAAGAGTTTTAGAAGAGTCAGTCTTTATTACTGGGATCTCAAATAACTCATTTTTACCATGAGGGTAAACCATTCTGATAGTAGCTCTTCAGGCTTTCCACTTACATTCACATTTCTTGGTGTTATGGTGAGTCCTGAGCAGACAATTTAAAGTTGTCCCAGCAACTCCTTGTGACTTGTTGCCGTTACAACTTCTGATTCTCTAGAAGAGCACAACTCCAAACAAGGCCTACCAGCAGTTCCCAGAGGTAAAACTAGGCAAGTTAAAAAAAAAGTGGGCCAAGATATGTAAAGAAATCAGGCAACATGAATGAAAATTATACATATGAGAAAAGCAGTTTATCTGTTAGACAAATACAAAATAAGTGTTTTTAGAGTAAAGCAAGAAATTTGAAATTTTGTGCAAGAAACATGAGACTATTAAGAAGCACCAAGGATAAATTAAAAAATATCTTAAATGAGTCTTCTAGACATAAAACACATCATTCAGGTAATTGAAATTCGAAGAATGCTACCAAAGCTTTTTTATATCTCCCCACCAATTCTTCTAGGTACCAAGACATTATTCACTCTATTCATCTGGCTCGGAAGCCTAATTTAGGTCTGAAATTCTGTGATGGTAACCAGGAGCTCTTAAACTTCTTACGTAGTGATCTCATTGAAGTTGCAACAAGGTTACAGAAAGGAGGACTTGGATATGTAGAAGAAACTTCAGAATTTGAAGCCCGGGTAAGAATATAAGAAAACACTCTTAGGAAGCTGGTACTCATGGGAACTCAATTTGAAATTGTTCCTTGGCACAGTACATTTGATTTTTGTCTTGAAAGGCATAGGTCCAAAAATCCTTTATGTATGTAGATATTTTCCCCCTTTTCATCTTTTACTGATGCCCCTCACCCAAATCCTATTAGTTAGCTCAAAACTTTCATTTGAAAAAAAAAATTTATCAATTCCTTTGAATGAAAACTAGTGATCAAGCTGAAGTTGTTATGTAACATCATTTAACGAAATTTTTCCTTGTGTATCCTGCCTTTTACCATTCTTTATACCCACTTATGTTAGAAGAGTTGTTTTATGTTGAACATCAATCATAGTATTAAGTGGCCTGCATTTAAGGCCCATTTATTGTTCAGAGTGACCTTTACCAGTGATGACCAATCTTCTAAAGCTTTCAGTGATAAAAACAGCTGGCTGTGGAATGTGTGCCATAGGTTTACCATGATTGGTATAAGTGAAACTCTCTGAGAAGATTGGAAAATACTACCTATCAGTTATTAAAGTATTTATATTGATTTTTAAATCATAAAAGTCCACATAACCGCAGACATTATTGTTCATGGATCTTTTGAAATAAGGCAGCTCTCTTTCCATTTGCATACATGCATTCAACTAACATTGACAGAAAATATTCCAGAAAAAAAGTGACAACTGTACTGAGCATGTTCAGACCTTCTTCCATGTCACTATTCCTTAACATTATATTTAACAACTATTTACATGGCATTTACATTACATGAGGTATAAATCTAGAGCTTATTTGAAATGTATGGAAAGATACATAGGTTATAGGTTTTATGGAAATACAATGCCATTTTATATGAGGGACCCAAACATCATGAATATTGTTAAGGGAGTGGAATGAGGTTGTGTTCTGGAACCAGTCCTCTGCAGATGTTGAACAGTACCCATTTGTACTCACTGACATGTGTATTCTTTCAAGTAGAGGTAGTTTTAAGATTGGTTCTTGGGACTGGGGATTTAGCTCAGTGGCTTAAGCGCCTGCCTGGCAAGCGTGAGGTCGTGAGTTCAATCCCCGGCACCAAAAAAAAATTTTAAAAATCGGTTCTAGTGGCCGGAGATTTAGCTCAGTGGCTCAAGCCGCCTGCCTGGCTAGTGTGAAGTCGTGAGTTTGATCCTCGGCACCCCCCCCCCCAAACTGTTCTTGCCGTGTAGTTCGCAGTGGCCCCAAACTCAGGATCCTCTTGCCTCAGCCTGTCAAGTGTTGGGGTTACAGGTGTGCATTACTATGCCTGGCCTTCCTTTTTATTTTGTTTTTAAGTGATTTTCTATATCATCCGGGTTGGCGTTCAAGTCTCAAATCTCCCCTACCTCAGATGACTAAGTAGCTAGGATGCTACTTATAAGTGTGTGTGTGGCCTGTATGTATAAACACTATTGTCTCACTAGTATGAGAAGCTGAAAGAAACAATATGTATAATATACATTGTGTATAATACACATTGTATATATACCATTGTTATCCCCTAAGTATTGTGCTTTGAAATTTTTATTTTTTTTCTCTTTAAAATAAAATTGAAAGTAAAGTAAACTAAAAGATGCGTGTCACTACTTCCAGCTTTCTGGAATATATGTTCTTATAGTTGTATGATTTTTCTGAACATTGAATCTTTTCTCATTTTCTCTAATTGTAAGTAGTTTTGATCTCTTTTACATAGTCTGTTTCTCTGCTTAGAACTAGCAAATTGTATCTTGTGTATGCAGATCTTTTCTTTTTAATTAACCTAGCAATGAACTCTTCTTACATTTCCTAGAAAAACAGATTTAAACATTTTTTTTAATGATTTTTTTGAAAATCATTTTGCCAGTTTCAAATGTTACATGTTTCCTTTTTCCTTTAGCAGATATTTACCAGTTGTTTATACTAAGCTTAACTCAGGCTTCCATCTTGGCTGACATAGCATTATTCTTCTTTGTGGCCACAAAAATGTTATCTCTTAATTGGCATGCCTTTTGTGACTGACAATAGTATGTAGTGTTTACGAACATGATTTTGTTTTTTTATTTTTATCTTTTTTTGTTTGTTTTTGTTTTTTTATCGGTACCAGGGATCGAACTCACGACTGCCTGCTTGCAAGGCAGGCGCTTATGCAGCTGAGCTAAATCCCCCGCCCCTACGAACATGATTTTGAGTAAGGGATTTGGCTCCCATTTTCTTATCCAAAAGGTGATGGAGTATGTAATGCATGTTACCTGACAAGAAGGCAGATAGTAAATTTTGATTTTCCTCAGTTTCTCTTTGCATTAAGACCATAGGGTACCCATAGTAGGTAATTGGCAATTGTTGAACAGCCTGAAGTAGGTGAAATTTCAGTGAACTGGGTAACTTCCTAACGTAGTGAGAATTTCTGGGAGTAATCAACTACTTTTAAATATATACTCTATCCAGTAAACTGGAAACAGCTATGTCACATTATGTGACCCTTTTATATTTTAATCTAGATTGATTTGAATTTAAAGATAGACTTCTTAAATTAATTACAAAAAAGACTTATTCCATCTTTTCCTTGGCCTTTTTTTTTTTTTTTAAATCGGGATGGGTCAGCCTTAATTCTAGTGTCATACCATGAATCAATCCCAGTATCATATCCTTGATCCCAACATCACACACCCTAGATCCAGCCACCTCCGAAAATCCCCACCTAAGACCAGTGAAGCTTTGGAGAGACAAGCCATAATGACACTGATTATTTTCCAGTTTTTTTCCCTGATTATTTTCAGGGAAACAAGATAGATACAGGTATATAGGTATACATTTTTTTTTTTCACTTTTCATTTACATCGGTCTGAATTTCCATTTGGTATTTTATCAGATAGCATTTTCTAAAAGTCATTCCCCAATTTAATGTTATGAGGTTCTGAGTTGCTCACGTTTCCGTCTGGAGTTAGATTGTAGGTTCTTCTTGTCCCAAACAAAGCATTGAATGAAATGAGCAAAAAGCAGTGGCAAAGTTTATTTGAGAAAGTAAAAGTGAAGAGTGAAAGAAAATCCTTGGCCTTCTTTTAACCTAGATTTTAAATAATTTATTTTAGGTCATTTCATTGGAGAAACTGAAGGATTTTGGTGAGTGTGTCATTGCCCTTCAGGCCAGTGTCATCAAGAAATTTCTTCAAGGCTTTATGGCTCCCAAGCAAAAGAGAAGAAAACTCCAAAGTGAAGATTCAGTAAAAACTGAGGAAGTAGATGAAGAGAAGAAGATAGCAGAAGAAGAAAAGGTGTTTAGCTATTGAACATGTACAGCTGTACCTCAGTGCATGAACACTTCTGTTTGTAAACAGTTTGCTTCACAAGCATTTGGCAGAGTGTTGATTTCATTTGCAAACTCTGCATTGGGTAACAAACACATCCATGCCCATCTTCCCCACACAGACATAAATACAGCCATCTTCCCCAAAATTGTAAAATTATGTTTCATAGAACAAGGTATTGCTGTAGTTTTATTACTGTATAGGAGGGTTTAATTTGCTTTTAAAGCCATCTATCTAACCCTGTCCTTTTAGCTGCTTGTAAGCACTGTTTTCTGAGCTAGTATTCCTGGTTGGTTTTGGCGGAGGTGATGAGATGGGGTCTTGCTATGTAGTTCAGACTGTCCTTGAACTCAAGGATCCTTTCAAGTGCTGGAATTACAGGCATGTACCACCACACCCAACTGTTTCTGTTTTTAATTAAATGGTCAATTCCACAAGATTTGTGGTTTGCAAATTGGTCTGTGGAGCAGAGAGGTACAGAATGGGTATAAACCCATCTTCCCAGAGGTCAGTTCTCTTTTATAAAAAGATGTCGTGGGTTTTAAATATTTTAAAAATTGCAGTTAAATGCACATAATGTAGAATTTACCATTTTATGTATGTAGTTCTAGATTTATACTATTACACAGATATCATCACCATCCATCTCTAGAATGTTGTCATTTTTCCAACCTGAAACTGCGTACACTAAACAACTCTCCATTTCCTCCTCCTCTTCAACCCCTAGCAGCCACTATTTTTGTCTCTGAATTTGACCACTTGAGGGTTCCTCATAGAAGTGGAATTATGTCCTCAAGATTCATACATGGTTTAACACATGCCAAAAGTCCTCTTTTTAAGGCTAAGGGGTATTCCACTGTGAGGTAAAAGAAAAGCATTTCTCCACTCAGTATACTTCTGACGTGAAATAAGTGAGTTTCTTTCATAGCAAACAGTTCTCTGATTCTTTACCAAGTAGTCTTTCAATTCACTTCTGACACTTTCTGCTCTGCTATTCAGTGCCATTTGTCTCAGATCCCACAAGTCAAGGACTTAGTCTCATAAGATTGCCCTCTAGATGCCTGTCTCAGGTTGCTATCATACTGGCTGTAAATTGAGGGTTTTCATGATTCCTTCCTCAGGTTCAATAATTTGCTAAAATGACTCACAGAACTCAGAGAATTATTTTGCTTAGGCTCACAGGATTATTATTATTTTTTTTTTTTTTTAAAGAGACTCACAGGATTATTTAAGGACACGATTCAGAAGCAGCCAGATGAAAGAGAAGCATTGGACAAGGCATGGAGCTGGGAGTGCATGAAGCTCCTGTCCACCTCTTGACCTCCACCCTCCCACCATTAAGCCAAAAATGCAGAGTACACCTAAGCCATCCACACCAGAGCTCAGCAGCACAGTGTACCATACAGCCCTGGGTGTTTCCCACTCATCGTTACTTAGCTGACTGTTGTGACTTGCTGGTCCTGCCAGCAGCATCAGACTTTTCTGTATTCTCACAAGCATAGAAAAAGGTCCAGTTTTGAAGTCTTCTACTAATGGTAACGCTTTTACACTATCTTAAGGTCTTAATATTGGAGGTTGAATCATTGATAAGTTAGGGGCTGTGTCAAGAATGGTGTTTGGCTAACCTGTGAGGCTTCCTCCGTCTGTTAAAGAAAATTTCTATGAGAAGGTAACAGAGAAGCAGTTAGGAACTAATCAGGTTGTGGTAGAAGTGGCATAGATCTTTTCGGTTTGAAGTGAAATTGGCCTCTTTGTCATTGACAGCTGGTTCAAGTTTGTTCTCCTGGTTTACACAGAATGAGCTTGCTCGCCTTACTGAAACACCTTACTGAAACAAATATTTTTATGAAGTCTTCCTCCCTCTTTTTCCTGAGGCCACAAGTGATTTTTTTTTTCTTCTTTGTGATGGGTTATATGGGAAGATAATTTTGGGTAAGAGGCAGAGCAGAGAATATAGTCAGTCTAGATAAAGGTTTAATTCACAATTTAGGAACCTCACAAGTATGTTGTTATCTTCCTGGGATAAATTGTCAACTTGCTGTATTCCTTTCAGTGGCTGCTTACTACCTAGGTAACCTTCTAGATGAGATCTAAGATACTAGGTGAGGTGCTTGCTTGTCTAGTTCCCTTTATCATTGGGTATTTGCTATCTTGCTGAATGTTGTCTGGGGTTTTTTTGTTTTTTGTACAGGGGATCGAACTTATGACCACGCACTTGCAGGGCATGTGCTTATGGCGCTGAGCTAAATCCCTAAGTCCCTAGGTTTTATTTTTAACTTAGCTCTATACAAAGAATCTTGTTGGATTTCCAAGAGGGCCATCTTTGCTTGCTATTTCTTTTCCTCTTTTGTTTTTTTCTGAGAGCTCACGAGTACATGTAAGATTGCATGGAATTCTTTTTGAGTAATAGGAGAAAGTAGTCCTCCAGGGAAGTAAGCTGTACTTAGCTTTTCAGAGCAGACTTGTGCCTTAGCTTAGGGGGAATCTGTGATGGCGTGGTCTTTGTGTTTCCTCATCCCTGCCCCCTCCCCACCCCCAATAGCACAAAAGTGGAAAGCCAGAGAGCGTCTGTAAGTCAGTCTGACAGTGCTGAGTGACTTGCCAGTGTTCTTGGTGAACGTGTTGTCCTGCGGTTCTTCCCCATCATGGGGCACCTTCACTCCAGCTCGGAAATTTTCCACTGTCCTTTACTTTGAGAGTTTCCACTTAGCAAGGGCCAAGGTTTTCTCAGCTGGCATTAGGCTATTGCATGAGTTTATATCATTCTCTAATGTGGGCTCCAGTTTCCTTATTTGTAAAAGTAGTTTGTCTTTCCAAAATCATTTTATGATAATAGATTAAGGTTACTTTGTTTCCTTGAATCAAATTGGGAAGATTATGTATAATTTGACAAAATGTTTGGTTTTATTTGGCTGTCTCATACTTTGATAGCATTTGTTCTCACAACCTGTTACCTATTTTTTCCAGTTTATTTTTAATTGAATTTAGTTTACTGTTTTACTTGTGTAAATTTCTTGGGTTCAGTGTGGTAATTCAGTGCATGTAGCCTATAATCAGAGTAGCTAGCATTTCCATCTCCTTACATATTTAAAATTAACACAGTCATTGTACGTTATGGGATACTGTTGCTATTTCAAAAAATAAGGGGGCTGTGGATTTAGCTCAGCGGGATAAGCGCCTGCCTTGCAAGCGTGCGGTCGTGAGTTCGATCCCCGGTACCAAAAAAAAACAAAAACAAGAAACAACTTGTAAATTTGCTTCTCATTCTTCTATAGGCATCGTGAAGAAGGCTGCTAGCACTTGGCTTTCTGTTTTGAATTGTCTGTGGTAGAAGACTGAAATGAAACCTTGTTACATCCTTCCCAAGAAAGAGTTAATGGCTTTCCTAGGGTTAATCAAAGGAACTAATAGTGATTTACATATATGAGCCTTCCTTTTTGGTTTGTTATATCCATTTCTAAGTAGGAATTAACTTTATTTAAACATAGTTTACTAGAGAATTTGAGTTTTCCTCTAGAACAATATATCTAGGCTCCCAACAGCATGTGGAACACAAGATTTTTACTGGGTGCCATCAGGTTGAGGTTGCCAGTGTTTATTTTTAAAAACTGCCCTGAATGTAGTTTCGTATTCTTTTTTTTTTTTTTTTAAGTTTTTATTTTCTTTTGGTTTGGTTTTTTTGGTTTGTATTTTTGAAACAGTCTCACTGTGTAGCCCAAGCTAGTCTTTAGCTCATTCATGTTCCTTCTGCCTTAGTCTCTCAGGTGCTGGTGTTAGGGGCTTGAGCCAGCATACTGGGCAGTTTGCATGTGCATGTTTGCAGTACTGAGGTCAAATCCAAGAGTACTCTGCCATTGAGATATACCACCTTGCCTGTATTATTTTTTATTTTGAGACAGGTGTCACCAAGTTGCTCAGGCTGACCTCAGACTTGCAATTGATTCTCCCTTAGTTTCTAGAGTAGCTGGGATTATAGGTGTGTGTATCCCCACCTAGCTATTTTGGTTTTGTTTTCTATACTGGACCATTTAGGATATTGTACAATGAGAGACCAGACCTCAAATCTTGAGTGTCTAATGTTTTTGCCTATAAAATTAAGAGGCTGAGCTAGGCATGGTGGTAGATGTTTGTAATCCTAGTTCCCAGGAGGCTGAGACAGCAATGATGTATTGTTTTGTTTTGTTTTGTTTTGTTTTGTTGTACTGGGGATTGAACTCACAATCTTGTGCTTGCCAGGCAGGCACTTGTGCCACTGAGCTAAATCACTGGGCCTGGAATGATGTATTGTTACAAGCTATGTGAATGAGCCTAAAAAAGGAGACCATCTATTATATAAGGCCATTTAAAATGCTTTTTTAAAAATAAAATTAAGCTTATTTCTAAGGTTTCTTCAAATTTCTAAAGAGATTTTAACTAGCCTAATGTGTACTAGGTGCTCAAATTTCATAATGAATAGAAAATATAAAGCAATATTGTGAGTCTGTAGTTCCTCCAGTGTCTGACTTCTCACCAGAGGACAGCTTATGCCCATTTGCAGCCCAGACCCTGCTTGTTATCCGTAGTACTAGGAGCTGAACCTGAGCCAGACTGATGGATCACTCCTCAGATCTAAAGGAGTTTATGACCAGTCAGGGTGACAGAGTGAAATTCCACCTTTAAAAAAAAAAGTCTTGCCCTTTATATTCTTTTGAACAGATTTAGATTAGTTTCTTAAAAGGAATTCAGCAGTATTGTCTGTCATCTCTCCAGTGTAGTAAGGCAGCTCTGTGGACTCATATTTTAACTGAGGAGATGGGCAGAGGGCCTGAGGGACCTTACTTTTCAAAGCAAATGTTGAAACATACAATATAAGTTGAAATAGGAGAGTTGATTTCTACTAGAACTTTAGTTATTGTTGTTTAAATATAGATTTATATGTGTTTATTGTGTCTTTGTTTTTCATAAATTCACATATACAAGGTTCTATGGATTCTATACTTTGACAGGAAAGACCATAGTGAGTTCTCACAGTTAGCTCAACTCTGATCCTTAGTAATGTTTTTATTTTTCCCCCAGCTCCTGAAATCAAGTCCAGGGCTTCAGTTATTCCCATTCTGTTGTGCTTTTTGACTGTCTGAGAACAGTTACCACTATAGTATTTGTGTATGTATATGCTCATTTGATTTTTTTTTTTAACAAAATAGTAATACAGATGACCTTGACTATAATGGTGATTTTGTTCATTCTTAAAGTATGTGTAAGAGGATTATGTTTATTGCTGAAATTCCTAATATATTTCCCCCTCTTTCTAGTTATGGTTTTCTTTGGCTAATTTTTAATGCATATTCTCTATTCATAGAGAGGGACACAAAAGCAGGTTATGCTGAGAGTAACTGTCCAGAATGAAGTGAGGCTAGGGGACTAGGACTCCTGGAACCCAAAAACCCTTAATTTAGTTAGAAGACAAAAGGACCCCAGGCATGGCAGTGCATACCTGTAATCCCAGAACTCAGGACACTGAGGCAGAAAGATCACTTGAGTTCAAGGCCAAGCTGGACTACATAATGAGACCTTGTCTCAAAAAAAAAAAAAAAAAAAAAGATGAAAGGATATTTTGTGTTAGGCACTTAGTATGTTGAGAGTTGTCAGAAATGCTTTTTAGATACAATACCATGTATAGGTGATATCTAGGTTATGGTACAGATTAGTGCTAAAACATAATTGTCAACCAGTTTTGTCAGGTATACAACATTGTTGCATGCTGGCATTTACAGCATAGAAACATTCCTAGTTTGACTTTTTTGGGTTTTGTTTTGCTTTGCTTTGCTTTTAAAACTACTAAGGAATTTAGGGCTTCATATATGCTAAGGAACCAGTTTACCACTGACGAACATTCCTGTACTTTGTTCCTTTGAAATGATACAAAGCATTTTGAGTGGACTTCACTGGAAGAGACCTGTCCTTCATTGTTCTTTCCTCTGTTTAATTTGTGTGTGGTGTGAGGTTTTTTCCTCCCTCTGGAGCATTGATTTTTTTGTTTGTTGTTTTCTTCCTACAAGACAAATGGTTTAGATTGGCGATGCTGTAAGTAGCAGATGTCCTTGGAATTCTCCAGTGTCTTTGACCACTCCTAGTCCTATCTCAGTTGTTTTGAGGTCATTGTAATAATCTGGCCTGGTTTGCTGTCTGCTTAGGTTGCATCTGCCCTGGAAAAGTGGAAGACAGCAATCCGTGAAGCTCAGACTTTTTCCAGAATGCATGTTCTACTTGGGATGCTTGATGCCTGTATCAAGTGGGATATGTCTGCAGAAAACGCAAGGTGCAAAGTTTGTCGAAAGAAAGGTATGTTTAAATCATTAATGTAAGTGTATCAAGGACTAAGACTTCCAGTCTCAACATCTTTTTTCTCCTAAAGAATTCTGTGCAGATGCAGTTTAGATATGATGGAGCAGTTTTACCCTCTCCTGAGATTTTTATTAAATGTTTGGCTTTGAAACTGTATGCTAGTGAGTCAGAACAGACCTTTGTTCTTCAGTTGAAAGTATGAGAGTAGTTGATCTCTCCAGACTTCAAACTTTTGGAGAGCAAAAGTAACCTGAATTTTATGATCTCAAAATTTGAGTTATCTATGCAGCAAGATGGGTGCTTCCAGCAGGGGGCAGTCTTTGTTCACACCACAGAAAGCCGACTTGTCTTTGGAAATAGTTTTTTTTTTTGGTGCCAGGGATTGAACTCACAACCTTGTGTTTGCCAAGCAGGCATTTAGGCCGCTGAGCTAAACCCCCGGCCCCAGAAATACTGTTTTATAGCTGAGATCTTTCAGATCTATTGAGTGTAAGAGGGACTTAAAAAGCTGTGTGATTAACTTCTCAGTGGCTAATTATGAATTAAGGTTTGGTTTCCAAAGGCAAAAAATTGTATGTAAAATCCTTCTGTTGCTAATTAAGAATAAAGGTGTGAGAGAATTGATCATGGTAAGCTGTATTGTCAAATATTAAGGACGCTCAGTGACTTAGAATGGTACCAGGCATGCATTGCAGGGTCAAAGTCAGAGAAGAGCAGCACCTCCCAGCCATCACTTGGTTTTTACTGCCTCTTAGAAGTACTGCTCACCCCATCCGAGCCTTGGGCAGATTTTTGGGATATAACTGTGGTTTATTGCCATATTTCTTTTAAGAAAATGATTTTTTTTTTTTTCTTTTAAGAAGCTGGGTTGGAATGTCTAGATCTTTGTTCTTCTGTGGTGTTGGCTGAGAGTCAGCAGTTCTTATAAGTCAGTGACTGTTGCTGTGTTGTCAACAATGCTACACAAATACACAAATTTCTCTCTCTGCAGGTGAGGATGACAAACTGATCTTGTGTGATGAGTGTAATAAAGCCTTCCACCTGTTTTGTCTGAGGCCGGCCCTCTATGAAGTACCAGATGGTGAGTGGCAGTGCCCAGCTTGCCAACCTGCTACTGCCAGGCGCAATTCCCGTGGCAGGTGAGAGTTTGTCTTTTAATTTTTTTTAAAATTTTATTTTAAAGAGAGTAAAACAAAATATAACAAAACAGAACAAAGCAGATCAGAAGAAAACAATGTAAGTGACAGATTTCAAAGCAAGTCAACAGGAATGTACAGTGGCTACCATAATGTCTCTTGTTTTCTTCTAGGAGTTTGTCTTTTAAAAATAAATAAATGGGGCCAAGGGTTTAGCTTAGCAGTGTAAGTGCCTGCTTGGCAAACTCGAGGTTGTGAGTTCGATCCCTGGCGCACGCACGCGCGTGCACACACACCCACACGCACGCATGTGTGCACACACACACACACACACACACACACAAAACGAATGAATACTTGAGCTTCAATGATTTAAACTTGAGTAATTCTAAGGCGCTTTCACTTAGTCTTTAGAATACAGAACCTAGGGGCTGGGGTTTCAGCTCAGTGGCATAAGCGCCTGCCTGGCAAGCGTGAGGTCATGAGTTCGATCCCCAGTAAACCCCCCCCCCCAAAAGTAATAGAATACAGAACCTGATCATTTATGTTGCTTTAGTAGGAGCTCAAAGAGTAATGATCTGATTCTAGTTGCATGTCTGCATTTCTGCTTTTCACTCTCAGTCATGTTATTGTTTGAGACAGGGTCTTGCTGTGTAGTTCAGGCTGGCCTTAAAATCATAGCAATCCCCTGCCTTAGCCTCCTGAGTGCTGGGATTAGAAGTGTGTACTGCCACGTCTGGCCCATATCTGCAGTCTTAATCATACTTTCTTCTCACGTGACAAATACATATCTGTCTCCCTCTTGCCTTTTTTGCAGCCAAGTTTGACTAAAAGTGAACCATCAAACTTATGCTACCCTCCCTCTCTATAACTGTTTCCTCTCCCTGTTATGATTAGAACTTTGACATTTAACTTGGACATGGACTTTCTCTCCCTTATCCTGTATATTTATTAATTTGCCAAATGTTATCAATCCAGTTTGCAGATGTCTTAAGGATCACTCACCTGCTCTGCATCCTCCACAGTGTTTACCATTATTTGTCTCTCCTCCTTATGATATCCAGCCTCTGTTCGTGGCTTTCTTGCTTTCTTCCTTACTTCCTGTCTTTCCCCTCTACCCATCCAGCTATTCCAGTAACATTCTGAACTAAGCTTCTCATCATGCCTCTAGAATAAAGTCCACATTTCAAGCCTAAATCCTGAGTCTTGCACAACCCTAACCTGTTTTTTGGAGCCTTTATTCCTCTGCAGATCGTTTGCTGTTTGTCCTTCCTCCCATCTAGGAATACTGTCTAGTGCGTCTCTGACGAGGTAAACTGCCTATGGGCTAACTCAGATTGCTCTGTTCTTTCAAAGTCTTTTACTTCCTTAGAGTTAGTTTTCTTCTGTGACAGCTGAGCTTTCAATCTCTGAAACAGGATTTTAAAAAAACAAAAAAAGATTTCAGTGCATGTCTTTTGTCTTTATGCGGAGTTTTATACATGGCTGCCTTCCATGTGATTATTGGTTTCTTGTGAGTAGAGGTGATGCTTTGTTGTACACTTTTTCTTGTTTTTGTTTTTGTTACTGGGGATCGAACTCAATGACTGCGTGCTTACAAGGCAGGCGCTTATGCCACTGAACTAAATCCCCAGCTCTTGTTCTACACTTCACCAAATATAGGACCTTGTAAAGAGGAGACCAAGTTAATATTGTTTCCCACGCTGAAATTTGAGGTTGTAAGAGGGCAGCCCTCTGGCGGTGGTCTCCCTTATAAAGGGCAAAGCTGTTTGATCGTGACCCTACCTTAACAGTATTACCGGATTATTTCTCACTCCATTCCAATTACCCTTAGAGAGATGAGGCATGCTGCTATGAAGTGGTGGGGCTTTGGACCAGCTGCTCCGAGCTGGGATTACCATTGCTTTGATGTCATGGTCATCTGCAAGCTGTCTCAGCTCTTGGAACAGGGCCATCAAGGTGGAGTAACACCTGTCTGGGCTCTGTTTATCCTTTCAGTCCACCCCAGAGTTAAGGCAGCTTTTAGTACCTGAAATGTTACTTTATCTGGCTCTTTTCATGAGACAAAAGTAAAGGTTTTGTATTTTGCATGGCGAGGAGAACAGTTGCACTTTCTCTTGATTTCTTTTGCCCTTGGTGTCTTGTCCAAATCATTTGGCGCTGAACAAAGGTAGGCATACAGTGGGGGCTTCATTTTGGATTCTGTGAAAAACTGTCCTGGCCTAAGTGTAGGCTTCTCCTCTTATTGTCAATTCTTTATCTCCCCTGTGAAGGGAAAATCATCACTGTGATCCCTGTGGGATTTTAGCCTTTCTCAGGACCACTTTGTTATAGAACTGTGTTTTTTGTTGTGGTGGTGGTGATTTTTGTTTTTGTTTTTCTTGTCTTTTTGTCATTTTGAGACAAGTTATGCAATTCAGACTGGCCTTGAGCTCACTTTGTAGCCCAGGTTGGTCTCGAACTCGGCAAGAATCTTCTTGCCTCAGCCTCCCAAATGCTTGAATTGCAGATGTGTGCCACCACACCCAGTTTAGGATTGTACTTCTTCCATGACCTTTCCTCCACACAGGAATTACACTGAAGAATCTGCCTCTGAGGACACTGAAGATGATGAGAGTAATTCTGAGGAGGAAGAGGAAGAGGAGGAAGAAGATTATGAAGTAGCTGGCTTGCGGTGTAAGTACTCAGTTGACCTCACAGACTCCCCAGCTGATCAGAATGCTGGGCTGGCAATAGTTAAGTGTTGCTGTCTTCTCTTTGTTGGGGCTGAGCCACCAGATGTGGAAATTGGTTTCCAAGATGATGTTAATCACCTGCCTGTTTGGAAGTAAGGCGATGTGGTCTCAAGGACACCAACCTGTGACAGATTGACTGCTCTAAGATGTAGTGGCATTCAGGGTTTCAAGCATGTTGAGGACCAACACTGGTCTGAGCCCCTATTATTGAGAACAGTGAATGTGTAAGCAGCCTGTCCCATTACCATCTCCTAACCTGGTCCAGCCTTTGACAGGCTTCCTCTTCCTCAAACTTCCCAGAATATGCTCTTTATACTTGAGTAGGAAATAGACCACAGATCGGGATTGAAGAGATGGTACAGTTTCAAGATCATAGTAGCAGCATAAATGCCTGTCCTGCAAGCATGAGGTCGCCAGTTCAGTCCCTGGTACCAGAAAAAAAAAAGATCATGTAGCTTTGAATGATCATACTTAGTGTAAAGAGAGGGAGGGAGCAAGTGTTTGGCTGACTGTCTCTTGTTTTGGCTGTGATCATCTTGTATCGCAGTGATACAAACAGAAGCCAAGAGTGCTGGGCTTGCACATTTGTTCTTTTCCTTCCGCATATTCAAGAGGTACCCAGTTACACCTCCCATTCTGTCTGTCTGTCTGTCTGTCTGTCTGTCTGTCTGTGACAGGAGCTCACCACGTAGTCTGAGTTGCCTTGCAACCTTCCTGCCTCCTGTTCGGAGCACTAGGATTACAAACAGGTTCCACCACACACAGCCACACTTTCTGTTCTTAAGGAGCCCCTTGTGTTTATTTGCTAGATGGGATTTTCAGGAAACCGAGGGTAGGTGAACTTGTGGTCCATTAATCCTGCATTGTGAGGAGACTGTCCTTCTAATGGGCAAGAATAAGAGTCAAGATGATGCATATTTGTCTGTGAACCAGTTCTGAATATAGTATTGTTTTGGTTCTGTTTTCAGACCAGTGACTGCTGTCTGCTTTCTCATCATTGCTTTTTCCGAGGAACTGTTTCTTCTGTAGTGTTCTAGAGGCTGCCAAAAGGATCTAGGAAGTATTGGGTACTTCAGAGCCCTTCAAGGCTCTATCACCTGAGCCTTGGCTTCTTTCCCTCTTCTCCTTTCTTACTAGTCTGATCTTGAGCCAGAGGCACCAGAACAGCCAGTGAAGGGTTATGATGGTTAGAAATAGAGTGAAAATGTTGCATATTGGCTCTCTGTTACTCACTGCCTGTCTCGACCCCATCTCTACCCAGATGTCCTCAGCCTTTCCTTGCTGAAACTCTGGATAGTGGAAAGGACATCCTTAGTTGGCTTTGTGGAAAAGCCCTGAGTGCAGCTGCGTAGGTCTTATTCCCCAGGGAGGACAGAGGGTCGTTGGTGGGACTGACATGGAGCACCTGTTGTACGCTGGAGCCACAAATGGGCTCAGTGCCCTCATACTCATTCTTTTTGCAGTGCTGCACAGGGTCCTTAGAGAAGTGGCTTACCCATTGTCTGATTTTCAGAAGTGAAGGAAGGCAGGGCTGGGAGCAGCCCTGCATTGAATTCATTGAGAAAGATTTGGCCCTTCATGTAAGTCACTTTTTCTCTGAAAAGACTCTAAGGATGGTTCCTGTGTGTGTTTTGTTATGTTTGGATTAATGTTGCACATAGAATAAACTCAGGGGTTGTGAGATGGAGTCAGTTTTACGGTCAGATTCCATCTGGTCTATTAAGTGCTGAGCTCTGCCTGGAGGAGACCCAGGTTGCCTTGTTAGGAAGCACTTTTTCCTCCTGAGTGAGTTGGGGTGTGGTTGACACTTGCAGGGGTCTTGTTTGGAGTAATGGAACAGGGTAGAAAATACTTGGGAACCTGGTCCTCTGAAAGGTGTTGGGAAGTTGAGGAAGGGCACACATTCTTCACTGCACTGCTGTCTCTTAGTATACTGTTTGGGAAGATCAGAGAACAGCAGGAGCACCCCATAACCAAAGGAAGCTACTGCTTAGCCTGTCAGAGTGATCACATCCCTTCTCGCTATTCACCTGTATGCTTTCCCTCTTCTGTTGCTGTACTCTGAATCCATTTTTTTTTTTTATTTGAATCCATATTTTATTTCAGTGAGACCTCGAAAGATCATACGAGGCAAGCAGATTGTCATCCCACCTACATCCAGGCCAGGCCGACGACCAGGGAAGAAGCCACATCCTACCAGGAGGTCACAGCAGAAGGCATCCCTTGTGGATGATGCTGAAGTGGATGAGCTGGTAAAAGTCACTGTTGTCCTCCCTCTAGCCTTTCTGTTGTATTTGCCACCCCACCACCAGGAATTCACCAGACAACAGGTGGGGAGCCTTCCCTCCCCTCCCTCCCCCAGCCAGGAGGCTGATGAGGCAGATGAGTGGACTCTGGGCAGACAGAGGCAGCAGGCCCTCCAGGAACAGCTATGTCCGGCATTCCCCTGCTGTGTGGCCTGCAAACTGTCTGTGCTAGTTAGCAGCAGCTTGAAACTTGTTAAGGATTTTAAAATAGTATCCATGTGTCTCTGGTGGGCCCAGAGGGGCTGGGTCTTCCTGTGGGAATGTCAGCAATGTTGGAGCCTCACTTACTGTTGGGTCTTTTGCTGACAGTTGTTAGGGGAGGGACGTGCCCCTCCCCTCTGCACCTCAGCCAATATAATTTTAGTAGTTTTGTTTTAGATCTCACTTGAGCTTTGAAGAGCAAAAAGAAGCTCTTGTAAACTTGCTTATTTTGACAGATCAAATTGAGGTTAAGGGAGTAAAACAAACTGTTAGGGAGATCAAAGAGCATTAAAGATCTCCTGGGCCCATCCCTCAGCCCTTCAGTGTTGAGGGTCCCGCCTGGTGATGGCTACTGGGAAAGGGGGCCTCACTTCTCTCTGGAGCCACCTCCTCTCCTCCCATGTGACTGCTGTGAAAGGAAACAGGAACAGGAACAAGACCTCTTGCTTTTCTTCCCAGAGAGGCGTCTTCCCACAAAATAACCCGCCTGGCTTTTTCCAGCTGTTTATTTATACCCATCCATGGTATTGCCATAATCCCAGGTCCATCTGCTGTCAAGAGGGCTAGCGTCTTGTTGACAGTGGCCCTCTCTTGCCACCTCCAGCAGTTCTGCTGTTAATATAGCAACTGCTGCCTGCTCCCAGCCGCTTTGATCCCCGTCCACCAGGGAGGAGGCAGACGAGATGGATGGAGGACGCCTGCCTCTTGGCTGAGAGTGCAGCCTGACCTGAGCGTCAGATGATTTTGAGGTCTCTGTTCCAAGGAAGTGGTTGACCTCTGGTTTTTTTCTAAAGCAGAGGTACACCTTTCCTGCTCTGTGTACTCTTAACTCTGCTCTGGGACCTGTGATAGATAAGATTCTTCCTTTTCGCTAGGTGCTTCAGACCAAGCGCAGCTCCCGGAGGCAAAGCCTGGAGCTGCAGAAGTGTGAGGAGATTCTGCACAAGATCATCAAGTACCGCTTCAGCTGGCCCTTCAGGTGTGCTGGGCGGGCACTAGCATTGCCCTGGGCCCCTCCCCTCCAGGACGTGTCTTGGTGGCAGAAAGATGAACTTTTCCATGTTGGGAGGGAGGAATAATTCTTACAAGGTGGACACACCTCTGTCCCCCAGGTGGCAGATACCTACAGGTGTGGGCCTTCTTGCCCTGGTCACTTGACAGCAGTTTCTCTGAGTCACATTCAGGACCTTGCAGATGTCTCCATGTGGTTCTTTGCAGGGAGCCCGTTACCAGAGATGAGGCCGAGGACTACTACGATGTGATCAGCCACCCTATGGACTTTCAGACAATGCAGAACAAGTGTTCCTGTGGGAACTACCGCTCTGTGCAGGAGTTTCTCACTGACATGAAGCAAGTGTTTACCAATGCCGAGCTTTACAACTGCCGCGGCAGCCACGTTCTGAACTGCACTGTGAAGACAGAACAGTGTCTGGTGGCTCTGCTGCATAAACACCTTCCTGGCCACCCGTATGTCCGCAGGAAACGCAAGAAGTTTCCTGATCGGCTTGCTGATGATGAAGGGGACAGTGATCCAGAGCCCGTTGGACAGTCTAGGGGACGAAGACAGAAGAAATAGAGGCGCAGGGGCTGTGGTAAGGGAGGTGGGGGACAGTGGGAGACAGCCAGGGCTAGGAGAGGAAGCTGGAGAAGAACTTGAAAGGGAAGTGATCATGGAAATGCTTGCCACTTTGGGCCTGAGCGGTTCTTCTCCAACTCCCTCTAGGGCCTTACTCAAGCAGAGCTCTTGGGGAGGCCGATGCTGGGCTTAGTCTCTGCCGAGGACTATTCGGGGCAGGAGAGGGCCTTAATCTGCTTTCTGGGAGTCTCTAGTAGGAGGCCAGGGCGGCTCCTCCTGGGAACTCCGTTCCTTTTCCTTTCTTCCTTCCTGAGGTTCCTCCCAGGCTGGCTCCCGCAGCAGTGCCATGCCCCTCTGACCTGTGGGAAGGGGTGACTTACATAGCAGGATCAAGAGGAACCAGGCCAACTGGGGAGGTGGGATTTTCTTTTTAATCTATATTTATACACTATCTTGTTTCTTTAAGCCCATACTCTGTCTCTTCCACCTTCCCCCTCTCAGGTGACAGTATCAGTGAGTGCCATGCAGAACTCTGTTCACCAGCATCATGGGATAGTTGTGGTCTTTTGAGCTTGGCAGAGTAAAGGGACATTCCCTGGAATCATTCCTGCATACCCCTCCCCCTTTGTGACAGCCCACTCCCTACTCCCACCTCACCTTACCTCCTCAGAAAACAAAACAAAAAATCTTAAGGCACTTCACTAGAGACTGGAGTACTGCTTGTAATCATGCTTATAACCTTTACTTTGGTGGATCTGGCCAGAGGGTGTTGGAGCCCAGCCCACCCACGTACCAGACGAGCTCTTAGGGAGCAGAAGAGGAGCAGGAAGACTGTAATGTTTAATTTTTTTAAATTGACTTTTCTAGTTATTAAAAGGTTGCTTGTTTTAGCAGTGATATTGTATAAAGAACATCTTGTAAAATATTTGTCATCTTGCTTTGGCATATGTACAGTACAATTTATATGATGATGTGTTTGCTTTACACCCCATCCTGCCTCAACCAGCCACGCTGCTTCAGAGAAGCTGGGTCAGAGTTTGGTGCAGGCAGGCGCCAGGCCTGGTGGTGGTCCGGGCCCTCGGCCTCCGAGTCTGCCTCCCAAGTCCCTACACCAGACCAGCCTCAGACTGGAGCTCAAGTGACCTGTGCATCTCAGTGGGTGGAGAGGGGCGATAAACAGCTCAGCCCTTCCCAGCACCGGTCTAGCCTAGTTGTTGCATTTAGGCAAAAGTTTGTAGTCTTTCCCTTTTATGACAGATTTTTGATAAAAGTATAAGACAGGGTTTAATTTTCTTATCAACTTTGAATTTGGAAAATGTGAGCACCTCAGCTCTTTAGCCCACAGGGGTTGCTGCCCCTTGGACTGAGATAAAGAAAGCCTTTGAACGCCTCAGGTGGGAGCCTGGCTCTCTGGCCTCCCTGCCAGAGGGCCTCCCTGCCAGAGGTCGTGGGAGTTCACTCCAGTGGCTGGTGGGTGGGGTCCCGTCCCTTCTGCAGGCTTGGAGCGAACAATGACCTTCTAGCCACAACCGTCCCCTGCTTCTTGTCATAGGTCCAGTCTGTCCTTGTTCTAGTGAGAATCTTGTGTTCCCACCGCAGTGACACCTGCATTGTTGGTTGGTTGGTTTTTAAACTGTCTTTAAGGAGGAAGGGCCCCATTAAAGGGTGAACTTGTAATAAACTGGGGTTTCAAATAAACATTATGTATCTGTGTTTATAAAGAAACAAACGCTTTGGCTTTCTTTGTGCCCTGGGGTGGTGGCAGGTGTGCAGCGGGGAAGCTGCCTTCCCTGGCAGGAGGGCTTGGCCCTGCCCACTGCATCAGTTGGGTCTGAGGGAAAGCAAAGGCCACATGGATAGATGGGCCATGGCCACCAAGCCTGTCCTGGCCTTGTCTCTTGTCTTTAGCCCCAAATTTCACCTGGAACTAGGCAGAAAGTATTGTTGAAGGCTTCACTATGGGAATTTGTGTGGCCCTTTAATATTGGGAAACTCATGACACTGGAAAACATTTTTCAAGGAAAATTTCAAGCACAGGGAAAGTGAGAAGTATCACGAATTCCCATGTGCTCGGCTTGCACAGTTCTAACACATGGCCACTCCTGTTTTATTTATACTCATTTATTTTTTAAAGTCAGATTGATTTGAGTAGGTCGCTGCAGGGCAGCAGCCTGCCTGTGGAATACAAAGATTTTGCTGAGCCCCTGCTGTGATGCTGGTTACCAAGCAGAGCTTCCCAATCCCGACCACCTGAGCTGGGGTCACAGGAAAAGCAGTGGTGCCCTGGTGGAAGCTGTGCACTGGCTTCCTGGCCTTGGTGAGTGTGGCCCTCAGGGCTTGCACCAGACTCAGGGATTCTCAGTCCTTGGTGGGGAGCAGGTTCCCCAACATCTCGAGATTGGCTGCAGCCAGTTTGTCAGCTCCAGCCTCCAACTCTGCAGAAGAGAGCTGTGCTGAGACGTCTAAGGAGCTTGCCCAGGCTGACCTTGAGCTCACAAAGCCTCCTGCCTCAGTCTCCACATGCTGGGATTAGAGGTGTGTGCCACCACGCCCCACTTTGCCTCAACATACTTTAGACACTGGGTGGCACTCAGCGCTCCCAGCCTCACCTGAGAAGTCCTGTTCCTCCTTGGGTTGCTAGTGCCTGTGGGGCCAGGTCCTGCTCCAGGGTCCATGTCCTGGTGGAGCTTGATGTCCAGGCACATTCCCCTTCCCCGCCCACTCCCTCCTGTAACCTTGAGGAAAGAAGCCACATTAGTGATTACCAACTGATCACGGCAAGTGGGGATTTGACACCTTTATTCCAGAGGATGGGTCTGAACCCTACCTGGGGGAAGTCATCTGAGGCCTGCACGCCTCACCTCCTGTCTGGAGAAGGGGTGTCTGGATTCTGAAGCAGCCCCGAAGAGGAACAGCCCGAACCAACTGGCCAGTCCTGATGCCCTGTCCTACCTCCTTCCCTTGGCCCTACGGCTTTTTCACGGGACTGGCAGCTTCCTTCAGGGCACTACTTCTGCACGTGGGCTTCACCCCATCCCCTTGTAGAGACAAGCCTGGGATGCTTTTGTTAACCGAGCTTCACACACAATCTCAGCCCCACAGGATAGACCCGGCCTGGGCTGCCCCATCCTGGAGATGAAAGATGAGTGGGGGGTGCTGGTGCCTGGCACCTGTGCTAGTTTCTGAGGTACCTTAGCTTGGCTCGGAAATGTTCATTTTGGAAGGGAGTTTGTCGAACCAGTAAGCAGCCTGCCGCCCTGGAAAGTGACTGTGGTCTGGGGAGCCGTGGCCACCCCAGGGCGGGGAAACCAGAAGCAAGAGCGTCTCCTGGGATCCGCGCCATGCTGGAACCTAGGGCGCCGAGCCAACCAGTAAGCAGCCTGCTGCCCTGGTAAGTGACTGTGGTCTGGCGAGCCTCAGCCACCCTAGGGCCGGGAAACCAGAAGCAAGAGCGTCTCCTGAGATCCGCGCCATGCTGGAACTTAG